>JANAVB010039220.1:2396684-2499184 GCA_029216955.1 Iris pallida
TATATATATATATATGACTTAAATAATATGTGATACATCATATATATTTATAGAAAGAAACATTGAAAGTAGATAACATATTAAGTGTGTGTGTGTGTGTGTCAACAGTGAACAGGTAAGGGGTTAGCTTTGTACAGAAAAAACAGTAAAGGGGTTGAACAATTAATATCATAACTAATATATACACATAGATATATATAACACGTCTATAATTAGAGGGGGTAAAAATATATGAAAGTGTGTGTGTGTGTGTGGTGAGCATATAGTGAAGTAAGGAGTTTAGTGTTCTGAATAGTAAAGGGTTAGTTAACAGTAAACATCTATATGTTAAACTAGCTAGCTAAACATTGCACATTACATAAACTATATATATACAAACATACATATATATATGAAGGTGAATAGGGAGTAGGAGATGTGCGTGTTACATGAAGTGTACATACAGCAAACACCAAACCCAATTCCCCAGTAAACCATTACTTACTTAACAATTCAGTAAAGCCCATATATTAAAACTCTGTCAAATATATACATAATGTTATTCTTTTACAGTTTACAGTGTGTATACAAACAACATGTGAAATGACTCACAAATGAATGAATATGTACAACCCGAACCCCTCATGCAATCTCAGATTAATACGTCATAACAGTATAAATTAACATGCAATTTCGTGTATTTAAAATATTTTAAAATCAATTAAACATATTAATCCATTTTCGAACATGCAAAGTAGCAGTACTGTATCCGAATGTAACAAACCAAAATCGAATTGAAAAATTTAAATAAACATCAAAATAATGTGTGCAGACTAGACACATATTTACATGTGTCATGGGGTGTCATCTCGTGTCACATAGCTGGACATGAGGTGTCAAATCGCAAAATTAAACACATAGACACAGAACGAACTGAACAGCGTCATACGGTGGGTTCGAGGTCTCGTGGACACGCCACGAGATGCGATACACCACGTGCTCACACCCACGTATAGCCAGGCATAGTGCTACACGATCGACGCTTCATATCAGTCTACAATGAGTCTGGACACGATATCTCGAGTCGTGTCGTGTCCGCTACAAGCCCCGAGTAGCAGGACACTGCGCACGGGCTCGTACAAGCGTGTTGTGTCCATTTGGACACGACCGACACAGAATCAAGCTCAGTGTAGTGATTCGTGATCAGAATGCTAAGGCTATGCAAACATGTATTTATTGCAGAAAATAAGAAAAAAGATCCACAGTGACAATTTATCGAACACAAAGTAAAGGACGCTGATACGTGTCCGATACACATATCAAATCAACACCAATTCCTACCAAACTTGTTCTACAGCTAAGGGACACCTAAATGAATGCATATATGGAAGAAAATGGGAAATTTGAATCAATTTGAGGGATTTTACCTATTGAGAATAAATTTTAATGCACAAAGCTAGAATGAGAACCCCCTTCCAATTTGTTATGGTCCAATGCTCCTCAAACCTGCTAGCAAGCTCCACTAGCCCCTCTACTGTTGGGGATGATGGCATGTCTCTAGGTTCAATTTGGGATCAATTTGGATAAAGGGGAAGAAATTAGGGAAGAACTAAATTAGGGTTTCTAAATATGTTGATATTAAAAAGAGGCAAGGGGATTCATAAATTACTATTTATAGGGGAGAACCTATGTGTGGCCGGCCAACCTAGGCAATTAGGGTTAGGGCATGTTGAGGGGTGAGCTATTGGCTTCTTTCTATGTAAATAAGGTCCATACAAAGGCCCAAATCTCAAGTTAGGGTTTCCTTCACAATATCTATAGAAAATATCTCACCAAAAATAATATCTAGATATTTCTATTCTTGGCACTTAGTAGGAATGTTCTAATCTAGATTCTAACCTCATAACTAATCTAGATTAGTCTAAACTTCTAGGTCAAGTCTCAAATAAATAAATAGCACATATTTAATTAATAAAAATTCAATTTCACCAAAAAGTCAAAATGACCAAAATACGCTCAAGTCAAAAATGTGGTAGTGACAAGTCTATCCTCCTTAAAAGAATTTCGTCCTCAAAATTGAAAGATGAAACTAAACTGATGAGAAGGATAGAAAATCATACCTCAAGGTCCAAAAAGATATGGGTATCGCTCGCGCATCTCATCCTCCCTCTTCCAGGTAGACTCTCCTGGAGAATGATGCCTCCATGCGACACGAACCAAGGGTATCAACTGGTTCCTTAGTACCTTCTCTCGTCGATCCATAACCTCAACAGGCTGTTCTGGATAGCTAAGAGTAGGTCCCACCTCGATCTCTGAATGATCGCGTACATGGATAGGGTCCGCTACGTACCGTCTCAACTGTGACACGTAAAATACGTTATGGAATCCCTCTAATACAGGTGGCAAATCTAGCCTGTATGACACGTCATCGAATCTCCTGCTGATAACGAAAGGTCCGATGAAGCGCGGACTAAGCTTTCTACCTCTAGTAAAGCGTATAGTACCACGTGCCGGAGATATCTTCAAAAAACCAGATCTCCAACCTCGAACTCCAACGGCCTACGGTAGCTATCGGCCCATTGCCGATGTCTGTCCTCGCTATGCGAAGTCGATCCCTGATGAGCTTCACCTTCTCGGCTGCATCCATGTAACACCCTGTTTCTAGAATGTGGGTAATTTTGAAATTTTGTATTTATAATTATTATTTATTTGTATTTAAATCACATTATGATTTTTGGTGATTTTTAATAATTTTTAAACTATTTAAAAACTACTTTAAGTCATGACTTATAATTTTGATGTGCTGCCAGTAAAACCCTAGAGACTGCATGACCTAGAGCCTAACCGTGTCATTAGGATGATTTCATTATCATTTTTAGCCTAGGGGTAATTTGGTCATTTTGACTTATTTGAATTATTTGATGATTTATTGAATTGGTAAATTCTAGTTTGACTTTGACTTGTTGAGACCTAGTGGACTAGCCTAGAAGCTAACCCTAGCCATGGTGACCCTAGTCTAACTTAGGTTAACCTACTTCTAGTCATTAAAAACTAAATTTGGATTAGGAGGATTAGTTTAAGTAGAATTAGTTCATGGGTTGTGGTTTAATGAAATGACTTGTGATTAAGGACTTAATGACTTGTGACTTCGCCCATGGCCTATGATTTGACACCCTAACCCTAATTCCTTCCTTTATGACCAGCCACATAGGGATCTCCACCCTATATAAACACTTATTCATTAGGGCTTGTCTCTTTTATTTTATTTCAACACATAGAAAAAGAAAGGTATTTTTCCCCTTCCAAAAATTCCCATAAATTCATTTTAATTTCTTTTTAATCCTAGTCTTTTGTATTAGGTTCTAATTTCTGTATATTTAATATTTCTGGAGGTTAATCTCAGTTTTAGGCTCATTTGGAGCATTTGGCCATCAAGAGGAACACCCCCCATTTGGAGCTTTTTTATGCTTTTTGCACCTATAGGTAAAACTCTCTAAATTGATTTAAATTTCTATTTTCTTTGCATTTAGGGCTAGATCTAGGAGTCCCCTAGCTGCCCCCAAATTTGGATGGATTTCGTGTCCGTTTGGTGTCCGTATCGGACACGTGTCATAAGTGTTGTGTAGGTGTTTGACTAAATGCCTCTAAGGATTTTATTTTCAATTTTTGTAAAACTAATTATATGAAATTGTTGATCTATATGTGTATACTAAATTTTGTGAAGACTGATTTGATTTTCGTGTCGTTTTTATGTCCAAAAGGGACACGGACACGCAGTACGAGACCCCCGTGCTGTGCCCTGCTACCCGACACAAATTTCTCACTGTAAAGGACACGGGGACACATAGAACTTGACACGAAGGTGGGGGACATGTCTGTCGACATGTTCCTAAAGTTTTATGTTGTTTCATGTCGTGTCGAATGAGCATTCATGTCTGCACTGAATTCGTACTACACTGGGACACTGTTAAAACACGTCCTGACACTCATTGTTTGATATGACACGACACAACATAGACTCAATACAGGACCCTAGACACCTAGCCCTACTATGGGCGAACCCACACGCACGATCATGAGACACGGGTCGCCCTGTGTCGTGTCCTAGGGCGACCCACACGCACGCACGAGGCCTGCTAACACTGTTTTCTCTAAAACTTGGTTTTTAGTATTTGGACACATTGTGTTGACTTATGTGGACACGAGACGACCTGTACAACACCCCAACATGTGCACGACACTACCTTGGCCATTAAATTGATGGAAATTGTATTTTTTTTATTTTGAAATTGAGGTTTTCATGTATTCTCTGATACTCAGCTACTGTGTTCATATTTTCGAGTTTGAATTCATTTTTAATTTCTTTTTAAATGTAAATTTATATGTATATATGTATGTTGATGTTGATTTCATGATTGGGTGATTGGGGGAAAGGCTAGTGTACTGATTTGGTATTTGAAGCTGAGTTCCTGTGCAACCTGTTAACTGAGGTTCCATATTAAGGTATTGAGTGTAATTTTGATTGGTTGATTGGATGATTCATTTTGAGTTTGGGTTTTTGAACTATCAATTCAGGCTGTCAGTTGACTTTAGGTGTTAACTGTCATTTACATCCTATTTTTCCTGAGATTTCATATTCCTACACCATTGTGAACACCCACCTGTGCAATTCCTCACATTTAGACACACACACTCATACACATCTAACACATTATATTGGGTTTCAGTTTTGGTTCAAATTGGGTTCTGAGATTTTGAAATTACTAATTAATGATAATTTGATAGTGTGTAGACATGTATTTATGTGAATCATTGGGATAGTGATTTGGGTTAACTGAGAAATCGAAATGTGTTCATTCTTTCCAGGCACTGACACACCCACACACATTCACTATTTTTTTTTGAATTCCTGAGAACAGGTACACTGTTCACATCATACAATGTCTGAAACCTGAGATGGGTACAGGATTTGAAACCTGGTTTTAGATTGGTGTGGAGTCCTTGAATTAACAGTTAGTTCCTATACACACACGCATGTTGACACTATAATCCCTCACTCTTTACACACATGTTAGTTAGAAAATTAATGTTGAGATGTTTGATCTCATGATTGATTGGTTGTGATGATTTCATTAGTTCAGGTTATTAGATTATAGGTGAGTTAATTTCAAAATTGGCTTTTTGATTTGAGTTATATGTTGTATTTAGTTGAGGGGTTGAGGGAGTTGATCTCAGATTCCTGAGATCCTGTTGGTGCATGTTCATTGGTTAGAGGCAATAGGCAGGGGGATTAGGATATGGGAGTTAGTTTCCTGATTAGGATTTTATTAGAGGTTGGCAGGAACCTTATTGCCATGCCTTGGCTTGGCCTGGCTTGCATTGCAGTAGCAGCAGCAGGCATGTTTGCAGCTGCCTGGGCTTTGTATTGCAGTAGCAGCAGCAGACAATGCTTGCCATGCGTTGGCTTAGCAGGGCAGTAGCAGCAGCAAACTGCCATGTTCAGTCCTGCAAGTGGTTTGACATCAGTCCATTTCCTCACTGTTTGACCCTACCATGTATCAACTTCCTATAGCATCAGTTATAGGATCATGGCCACTTATGGGTGTGCAGAAGATAGGCTAGAGCAGAGTATTAGAGATTAAGTTAGAAATTTAGCTAGAAATTAAGATAGAGTTATGAGTTAGAGGAGGGCCCTATATATGTTAAGTAACTGATGGGAAGGGAAACCTTGTATTAACAGCAGTTAGGAGCTTGGTCACTGTCCAGAATAACATGTGTCAGTGAGAGGCTTAGAGGAATGCACATGCTTGTGGTTATAGGAGTTAGTAATAGATGGAATGAATGTTTAGTTAGTTATATGTATAGGATTGGTTAGTTATTGGAATCAGAAGATGGCAGCAGCATAATTCAAGAGGCAGTAGATTAGCCAAGGTAGGAAGGCCTGCACCCAGGCAATGGGGGCAGGACAGGGTGGTTCCTACCTCATATAGTGAGGACAAGGAGCCCTGGCAGGGTCTGGGATGGATTACATGGGTATCTGAGTGCATGAGACAGGAAGTAGGAGTAGTATCCTAGTGCCAAGAGTAAGGACTAATATATGAGTGTGTATGATTGACTTTAACATGTACACTAGAGTGTGGCCCTCCTTGTGGGAATGTATATATACATAATTCTGGGATGTGATGTGCAAGTAGACTTGGAGTGAGCTAGGACTGTGAAATAGTGAATATGTGAACTATTATTTACTTGGAGTGTGTGTGGGAGGGGAATCTGGGAACAAGGATTGAGAAGGGTTAGTTGACAAGGGAGTATAAGTATTATAAAGAGAGAGGAGTTATAGTACAGTGGCACATAGATGGTATGTATATATGTTAAAGTGATTTGGTATCCTAGCCTTTGGTTTGAGATAGCTTATAGAGTTAACCCTATACAGTTGACCAATAACCTAGTTAACCTAGTTGACCAAGTTGACTCTTTAACCTAGATTGGACTAATTGACCTAATTTGACTAGACTGTTGACCAAAAGTCAACATTAAGTCTATATATGACCAATTGACCTAAGTTGACTAGAGTCTGACATAGTTGACTAAAGATTGACCTAGTTGACTTTGACCTAGATTGGCCTAGAAATTATGTAGTTGCATTGTAGCTTTTATTTACCTTGTTTTAAAATACATTATAACTTGTACTGCTCTGTTTAGGGCATTGTGACTTCGGTGCAGACATCTGATATTACACTACTCTTTTCAGAGTAGCAGGCGAGTACATTCTCTGATAGTTCTTCCATTTACTTGTCGTTTACTGTACTTCAGTTGTAGCTAGTTCTATTTGATTCTATATTACAAACATGATTTGATATTACTGGATCCATTTCATGCGACACTCACATATTCGTGTCTGGCCTCTATTTCTGGAACCACCTACTGGAATCACCATGGAATCATTTACTGGAACCATTCGTGTACTGGCTGGACTTATACCTATTTTTGTGTCGGGTTATGGATTCACTTGTACTTGTTGGGCGAGGAAATATTAGAATAGGCATGTGAACATACCCAAATACTTGAACCACTCCCTTGGAATTATACTGGAACGATAGCCATCCCATACTTGGCCGAGTGTGCGGTGTGTCGTATTACCTACAGCCGTTCACATGTCGATCCCGATATTTTAAAACAGACTGTTAGAGTATAGGCTGGACTCACCTTGGAACCTTTGATCACCGACTGGACTCACCTTATACCGGACTCATCTTGTACTGGAATCACCTGGTATTGGATTATATTGTCTGGACTCACATATGACTCTTTTATACTGTCTGGACATATATCATGCTACTCTAGTTCAGCTAGATTATTTTACAGTCTTCCTTGCCATGTTTTCCCTTCTTGTTTAGATACTTTCCTTTCCTTGTAATTAATTGTTCTCTATATCATTACCTGTATAAATCTGCCACGATTCATCAATATAACTGTCTATAACTGCTTTATAGTTCTCTGCCATTTACTTGGGATTTCTTGATGAGTTCTACTCGTTCCTGTCCTGACTGGACCTGTTGAAATTTTATAGAAAATTGCCCTGAGGATACTTTCCCTACTCATTATGGACCTGACGAGGGATTAGCTACCTTTGGCCAATACACTCAGGAGTGATCGAGATTTAGTTTAGTAGACTTGCATCTGTCTTTCATCTATAATTGTTATATTTGATTTGAGAATTGTGTTGTGTAGGCCTTTAAAAATGACAATCACGCTGAGTTGATCAAAACAGAGTCAAAAGTCACGCTCAGTTGATCCAGACAATATTTACAAATCACGCTGGGGAGACAGCTCATCATTTGTCAGAGAGTAATTATGTCTGACAGCACAACAGTCGAAGAATGTCTCTTCGTATGCCACGTATACACAGAATTCGAGAGATCACAGCCGTCTATTGCGTGATTTTTGAAATCTTCTTCAACAAGACTCAACCTTCGTCAAGTTGGCGTACCAAAAGAGCTTCTTGTCATTTAATGTGACTGACAAAAGCAATCACTGCCAGAGATTTTGTGTCAGTCGAGGCACGCTGAATCAAGACAGCTGGCAGTTCTATCCCAAGTCTGCGTGTATTTTGAGTTTTCACTCAAATCTGCGTGGATTCTGAAGTTTTCTTCCTCAAGTCTGCGTGAATTTTGAAGTTTTCTTCATCAAGTCTGCGTGGATTCTGAAGCTTCTTGCCCCAAGTTTGCGTAGAATTTGAAGCTTTCTATCCCGAGTCTGCGTAGATTTCGTCTTCAACAAGTCTGCGTGGATTTCATCAAATTGGAGTACGTGGCAGCCATGCCACTGATCTCTCGCCTGCGTATCCTGTAACTTGTACACGACTCATGCATGATTGCCATGTGTCCAACAGTTACAGGCCACGTCCAGTAACTGCTCACAACCTTGCGTATGTTAAATCCTGCGTGATTTTCAACTAAGCACAGGCTGTGAAGACAGTTATCTTTTCAGTTATTATTTTCGACTCTATAAATAGAGTTCTTTTTCTCATTCATTAGAGGGATACATAGTTATCTACTGTCAAAATTTTGAGAGCTTTTCTTCTTCGCATAGTCCAAGGGATAAAATGATCGTCTTCTAGATCAGATTCCCACAGCTGTAATTTTCTCAGATACACAATAAATAAAGGAATTTATTTATGGAAAACAAATTGGCGACTCTACTGGGGAAAACCATCTCCTCTTCTGAGATGGCAACAACTCAATGCGATACTTCGTCAATCGGCTCGACGAAGAAGGTGATGACGATCCAATTCGATCAACTCGCCTATGAAGAAATGCAGCGGGCTAAGAGTGGTAAGCCTACTACAGCCTCCATCATCACTGCCAAGTCGAAGGGACACTCTATCTATGTCCCTAAGAATCAGTTGGCAGCCAATGGTGAAGTCTCTGCCACAGTGTCTGCTCCTAACACTGGCAAGAACTCTACTGCAAGCACGCACACTCTTGTGCGCTCGAAGATGACAGCAATCAAAGATCACGCTAACAGTACTGGCTCCTTAGCCAAATCTGTTCCAGTGTGTGTCTCCAAAGTTGAAAGTCACGCTGACAGTACTGGCTCCTTAGCCAAATCTGTTCCAGCGTGCAATTTCAACCTCAAAAGTCACGCTGACAGTACTGGCTCCTTAGCCAAATCTGTTCCAGCGTGCAATTTCAACCTCAAAAGTCACGCTAACAATACTGGCTCCTTAACCAAATCTGTTCCAGCGTGTATTTCCAAAGTCAAAAGTTATGCCAACAGCACTGGTTCTTTAACCAAGCCTGTTTCAGCGTGTATTTCATCTAAGAAGAATAGCTCTTTAGCTATCTCTTCCTCTTTGCCAAGTTCTACCAGAACTGGGGGTGGTCTTCCACACAAAGTCCCTTCGAAAAGAAATAACTCTTTAGTTGTTTCTTCTGCTCCTGTAGTTTTTACTTCCGGAACAGCTTTGACTGACAATTTTGTTAGTCAAAGAAAAGGAGATGGTCTTTTGACTACTCTTCCTTATGGACATTCTATGTCTCAAAACTTGAATGAGTCTAAGAAGAAACATTCCTTAATATTTTCTTCTATGACTTCTTCGAATTGGGCACAGAATTTGTCTAGAAAAGGTCTGTTACCAACTCCTAATCAAGGGGGTGGTTCAACTCTTCCTTCTCTGCAAATATCCAGATCAATGGAAGGAAAACTCCATGTGTCCAAAACCAATGTGTTACCTCCAACTGATCTAAGAACAAAAATTAACACTTCTGGTGTTAAGAAACCATACCAGTTGGAAACAAGGATAAGAGATCCAGATGCAGAGTATGCAAGAAACTATGTGGCTCATATTAATCATGCTCTATATAATCAAGAGCCGTCAAGACCCAAGAACAGGAAATATACTCCTCAATCTTCACAAACAGATTTACGAGAATATCTTCAACAGAAAAGAAGAAGTGATTCTGTGTCAAAGGACCATGCTGAATGTGACTTCTATCCAAGAGTCATAATTCAATGCAGATGTCAATCAATGGCTCATGATCATGTTGATCATGAATGTGACTTCCAGCCAAGAGTCACAATGCAATGCAGATGTCAAACAAAACGACAATCTGTCTTCAATCGGATTCAGTGTGAACCTATGCCTGATGAATATGAGCCTTTGTTTGCTTCTGTCAATATGACTTCTCGGGATGCTGGGGGTAGAGTTGATAGTCCAGATGGAGTATATAGAAATACCAGAGCAAAAGTCCTGGCCTCTAGTCAAAGAAATTTGATCTCTGAAGATGATTCTGAATTCCTTGGAGAATCTAACTTCCCACCTCTTCCTACTGGGGGTAGTTCTCCTATAATTGACTTTGATGCACAAAGCAATGATTCAGAACAAACAATATCTACCAGTTCATCAATAATTCCTCGTACAGTCACAACTTATATGGTTGATGGGAATACTGATGAACCTTCTTCTTCCTTGACTCCTCAAGATCAAAGAATTGCTTCTTTGGAACAACAAATGAAGTCTATGGCTGATACTATGAACTCGATGTATGAACTCATGGCAACACAGATACAAAATCGACAGACTGTACCAGATGCCATACCAACTGACACTGATATGAGTCCAGTACAAGTTCCTCCAGCAGTACAATCTAATACTCCTAGACCAGCTCAACCAAACCCTAGTCTCTCTGGAGCTGGGGATAGTACTTACAATGTTGTTCCTCCTCCCAACTATTCTCTACAAGTTACAACTCCACAATCTTCTGGAATTATTAATGAAGAATTGAGGAATCTCAGAACTCAATTAGAGGCATTCAAACAGAAAGATGGTTTACAAAGGTTAGGCATCAAACAACCTTATCCGATAGAATGGAAGCAAGTATCGTATCCTCCTAAATACAAGCCTCCTACTATCTCATTCTATGATGGAACCACTTCTCCAAGTCAGTTTATTAATCACTTTGAAGTGATGACTGATCAGCTGCAACCAAGCGACGCCCTCCTTACTCGAGTGTTTATTGGATGTCTCAAGGGAACGGCTTATGAATGGTATAGAAGTCTCCTAGATGGGAGCATTACCTCATTTTCTGGTTTCAAACAGATGTTTCTTGAACGGTTCTATGAAGGGCTCAATGACATGACTATGTCTGCTCTTATTAGAATCAAGCAAAAAAATAATAAAACTACAGAAGAGTACATTAAACGGTTTCGAAGAGAAGCTTTGAAGATGCCTCTTGGAACTCCTGATGCTGTCACCATCGACACATGCAAATCAAACTTGTTGCCAATCATCAGCATGTGGACAGGATCCACTCAATTCCAAGACTGGCCTTCTTTCATAGTTAGTGCCAAGGCCGCAGAAATTAGTGCTGAAACCTTCAAAGGTTTAGGAGTGCAGATGACTCCTAAAGAAACAGGTCAAGGTACTAACAATAAAAACAATGCTCGCAAGGGAAAAGAAACTCTTGAAGTTAATCTTCAGAGCAAAGATGCATCAACTGTTCAAACCTCTCCTACAACTCAATAACCAAGAACACCTCGCCCCAAAGAAGAATATTCTTTCGATGACGACGATGTCCTTGGTATCTTTGAATGTCTGCTGAAAGGTAATAAGATACAACTACTTGAGATCAAGAAACCTGATGAAGCTGGTAAAACAGATCATCCCAAATACTGCCCATATCACAGAATGCTGGGTCATACAATTCGTACATGTTATGTACTGAAAGGAAAGATCCAAGAAATGATTAAATCTGGAGCTATCTCTCTTACTCCAAAAGAGAAGACCGTCACCTCCAACGTCGTCTCTATGCAATTCGGAGATTTCCCTCCTCAACTCCTTGAAAGTGGGATCGTTCCTATTCCCAAGGCAACTCTTGACATAGTAAATCTTCCTCCTCCACGATCTGAAGGATTAGTGCCAATCACTTTGGAAACAGGGGAAATCATGTGGATCCATCCTGATCTAGTGGCAGATTTTGAATCGCCTTCTCCTCAAAAGACTACTTCTCGAAAGTCCAAGAAGGCTGGAAAGATTAAATCATGTCATATGACTTCTCTTGGATCTATTCCTGACACAGAGCCAAAAGAGAAAGAAGAAGCACTTGTTAGTGCTACTCGAACGGGGAAACCTTATCTAAAGGATTATTCAAAAAATCCTGAGGATCCTCTTGATATCCCTCCAGCTGATAAAGATGCTTCTAATGTTCCTCCTGAAGAAGAATCATCCACTGAACCTGTTCCTCCCAAGCCTACAGCTCTAGAGAAAGGCAAACAACAGGCTCGGTTTGATAAGCCAATCAAGAAGTCCTCTCCTCTTGGACTTCAGAAGCCTTATAATTTCGATATTTTAGCTCAGCTTGCTAATACTCTAGCTAGAATGTCCCTCTTTGAACTTCTACGTCTTTCCAAAGAGACTCGAGAGACATTAAGTGAAGCACTTCTACAAGCTGACTCTTGTCTTGCACAATTGAAGCCAGATGCAGAACCTGCCACTTGCTTACATTGCAACAGTGTATTGGAAATTATCCCAAATATCACCTTTACACAAGACGACATGCTATTGGAGGATAATCGACATGATCGGCCTCTCTACTACACCGGTTATATCGATACAATGAAGATAGATCGTATCCTCATTGATCCAGGGTCTGCTATAAGCATAATGCCAAAGAGTCTGTTGGATGAACTAAAAATCCTTCTTCACATGCTCTCTATGACGGTTACTACTATCCTGGGATTCAATCAAAGCCGAAGCGAGCCTTTGGGAAAGATTCATCTGAAGCTTCAAATAGGTGATTTCAGATCCAAAGTCACTTTCTATGTGATTGAGATCGTGGGATCCTATAATCTTCTTCTGGGGAGGCCCTTTCTTCATGAAAATAATGTGGTGCCTTCTACTCTTCATCAGTGTTTTAAATACATTGATAGAAATGGAAGAGTACAAAAAAAAGTTGCTGATATAAATCCCTTCCATGGGGTTGAAGCTTATTTCAATGATTCCCGAATGTACAAAGAAGAATATACAAGGGTTATACAAGCTATGGAGAAAGAGGATTCACAAAGTGAGACCTTAATAATTCCTGTTAAAGGTCGAACTATTCAGCAACAATCTCCCAAACTCTCTGAAGAAGGTTCTTTCATCATTCCGGTGAGTGGACGGATTTCTCCGTTACCTCAGTCGTTTGCTCAAGACACAATGATTATTCCTGTCAGTGTGCGTACTGTAATTCCTGTATCTCCACATATGAAACAGGATACTCTGCTAATTCCAGTTGGAGGGCAGATTATTCTTCCATCTCAAACTTCAGGGGAGCTCACCTCTTCTGAGCCATTTGTTATCGATCTTAATCGAAACAACGCTTCTTCTCGTTCTTCTTCTCCCCCTTTAGTCATTGACTTGGCTAAAATCTCTAAGGCTCAGCCTTCTCCCAATGTAAATACTGCTGCTTTTATATTTAATGAAAAGTCTCCATCTTTGTAGTATGCTGATGTGTGTAATTATGTTCATAGTTATTTACATTTGTTAGATGACTTGAACGCAATAACCATAGGGGTTGTACAGACTGTTCATACAGATGTATCCCTAGAACCTGTACAATCTTCATACTTTCTAGTTCCCAGCAGAAAGCCAGGAGACATTCCAATATTCTTCTATAAAGGGCCCCAAAGTCCTTCTGATTTAGAAGATGAAGATAAAAATGATGACACTGGAAGATTACAACTACGTCGTTATAGTCAGCAATCTAAAGACATCATCAAAAATATGGGCTATGACATCAGGACTGGCCTCAATAGTAGAAAAGAAAGAAAAATGCCTGTTTGTATTCCTCCTCTGAAATATGGAAGGACGAAATGCGGATTGGGCTATATAGCTCCTACTCCTTTTATCAATATTTTCCATGAAGATCCCGAGTCTGACGAAGATAAGAGATCTGATTCTTCTAGTACCACTTCTTGGGATTCCGATACAAGTATCGGGGAATTCTACTGCAATATTCTGTCTTCCAACATGGTTTCCATTGACCATTCTGAAGAAAGTGATGAAGACGAAGAAGAGTTTGAAATCTCACCTGAATCGGAACAATGGGCCCAAAGATTAGATAATCAATGGGAGTTCTATTTCGAGCAAAAAGAAACTCCGACTGAAGACAAACTTGTTCAAATAGATGTTGGTGAAGAGGGATCTCCCAAACCAATATTCATTAGTGAAAGTCTTTCTGAACCTGATAAGCAAGACATGATCAAACTCATTCGTGACTACATCGACGTCTTCGCTTGGAGTTATGAAGATATACCAGGACTTGATCCACAAATTGCAACTCACAAGCTCAATATCTTGCCGAATGTTAAACCGGTCAAACAACAACAGCGACGATTTCGTCCAGATATTATGGATGCAATTGAAGTTGAAGTCAATAAACTCATAACCTCCGGGTTTATTAGAGAGGAACAACATCCCGATTGGGTGGCTAACATAGTTTCTGTCCTTAAAAAGACTGGCAAGATCAGAGTATGCATAGACTTCCGCGATCTCAATGCGGCATGCCCTAAAGACGAATTCCCTCTACCAATCACTGATGTCAAGATTGATAATACTTGTGGATTTGAGCGGATGTCATTCATGGACGGGTATTCTGGATACAATCAGATTAAAATATTTCCAGATGACGAGAAGCACACTTCTTTCAGAATGCCGATCGGTACATACTGTTATACAGTTATGCCATTCGGTCTCAAGAATGCAGGAGCAACTTATCAACGAGCTATGAGCACTATATTTCGTGAACATTTGCAAAAAATAGTCGAATACTATGTTGATGATATTGTAGTCAAAAGTCGACAAAAGGAGGATCATATCCAAGATTTGAAGACTATATTTGATCTAATGCGTAAGCATCAATTAAAGATGAACCCTACTAAGTCCTTCTTAGGCGTCTCTAGTGATAAATTTCTCGGCTTCGTCATTACCTCTAAAGTTATACACGTGGATCCCGAGAAGGTCAAAGCCATCCAAGAGATGCGTCCTCCACGCACCTTAAAAGAGCTAGGAGGATTTCAAGGAAGGATCGCTTATATCAGGAGATTCATCTCTAATTTATCAGGACGCTGCAGACCATTCAACAAACTTATAAAGAAAGGTGTTTCTTTTGTCTGGAATAATGAATGTCAGAAAGCATTCGATGATATAAAACAATATCTGATAAGCCCTCCAGTATTGGTACCTCCCGTTTCAGGAATTCCATTTCTCCTATATACTCGAGCAATGAGTCATTCATTGGGTGCATTACTCGCTCAAAAGAATCAAAATGGTCATGAACAAGCCATCTACTATCTCAGTCGTACTATGACCGGAGCTGAACCTCGATATTCACCGGTCGAAAAAGAATGTCTAGCCTTGATGTTCGCTGTTCAAAAGACACGACATTATATCATTGGCCAGACTATTCATGTCATCTCCAGGATCAATCCTATACGGATCATGATGAAGAAACCCAGTGTTTTGAATTCTCGATTAGCTAACTGGGGAATCCTACTTGCTCAGTATGACATGCATTATATTCCTCAGAAGTCAGTCAAAGGACAAGCTTTAGCTAATTTTCTGGCTGCTCATTCAATTCCAGAAGATTCAAAACTCTATGACGAAATTCCAGATGAAGTCCTAGATTCAAACCAAATTGCTGAAGAAGATCCTACTTGGCGTCTATTCTTTGATGGAGCTTCAAGGAGAGGTCCTAATGGTGATATTGTCGCTGGAGTTGGAATCGTTCTTGTATCGCCAGAAGGTCTTGCTATCCAAAGAGCTTATTCTCTTGATCAGCCATGTTCAAACAATGTAGCTGAGTATAATGCATTACTCATTGGTCTTCAACTCGCTAAACATCTAAATATTCAACATTTGGAGGCGTACGGAGACTCTAAACTTATCGTCAATCAGATAAGAGGTACTTATGAAGTCCGCCATCAAGATCTGGTTCCTTATCATAGATCAGCTATAATTATGGCTTCTTCGTTTGAAGAATTCTTCATCGAACATGTTAGGCGAGCATGTAACACAGAAGCTGATGCTCTAGCTAATCTTGCAGCGGTATTGGCTATCCCAATTAGACGACAACAAATGATTATTGTTCGCAATCGAGAATTGTTCCATCTTGAAAATAACCTGACCCTAGGACTTCCAGTTGACACTGAAGAATCAACATCTTATGACGTCAACACAACAAGAGGATTTGGATTTAGTCGTAAATCTTCATCATCTTCATCTGATTCCAGCATGGAATTCATCTTCAGTCATTCGGCCGAGAATCAAAATACGGATACAGATTGGAGACTTCCTTTCTTAGATTTTATATTGTATGATATTCTTCCAGATGATCCGAGTGAAGCAGCATCTATCAGACGACGATCATTCCGATTCTATTATAATCATACAACAAAGACCTTATATCATCGAGCCTATGATGGTTTACTTCTCCAATGTGTTGCCGGTGACGAGGCTCAACAAATTATTCGTGAAGCACATGATGGAATTTGTGGAGCACATCAGCCTGGACCAAAACTTCAAGACCGTATTCGATGTATGGGTTATTATTGGCCTACTATGGTATCAGACGCCATCGAATATGCAAAGAAGTGTAAAGCTTGTCAAATCCATGCAGATTTTATTCATCAACCTTCGAAATTTCTATATCCGACGGCAGCATCATGGCCCTTCGAAGCTTGGGGCATGGACATTATTGGTCCGATCAATCCGCCGTCATCCAAGGGTCATTGGTTTATTCTTGCAATAACCGATTACTTCTCCAAATGGGCCGAAGCCATTCCTTTGTCTGAAGTTAAGACATCCAATGTCATTTGCTTTATTAAGCACCACGTCATCTACAGATTTGGTGTTCCTCGACGCATTATTCATGATAACGGACGACAGTTCGTCAGTCAGAAGTTTACTCGATTCTGTGATGATCACCGAATCAACAATGTGGCTTCTACCGCATATAATCCAGCAGCTAACGGATTAGCAGAAGCTTTCAACAAGACCATCATCAAACTCCTAAAGAAGTTTGTCTCTACTAACAAACGTAATTGGAGTGAGAAGCTCGGTGAATGTTTGTGGGCTTATCGTACTACAGTTCGTAATGCTACTAAATGTACACCCTTCTCTCTGGTGTATGGTTGCGAAGCTGTTCTTCCATTAGAGATTCAAATTCCTTCTTTGAGGATAGCAATCGCTAATGAACTCACTGCAGAAAATAATAATCGTCTTCAACCTCAAGAATTAGAAGCTCTGGATGAAAAGCGATTATCTGCTCAACAGAATATTGAATTCTATCAAGCTAGAATTTCAAGAGCTTTTAATAAGAAAGTCAGAATTCGGGCGTATCAAAAAGGAGAACTTGTTCTAACTGTCAGACGTCCTATGACTATGACTCATATGAGCAAGGGCAAATTTGACGCAAAGTGGGAAGGACCCTATATTGTGAGCAAAGTTTTCTCAAATGGAGCTTATCAACTCTCAGAATTGGATGGTTAAAAAGTTTTGATGCCTATTAATGGCAAATTCCTTAAAAAGTACTATGTATAAATGTAAATGCTTGTAATCATCAGACAGTTTCATGTTTAGAAATAAAATTTTTATTTTATTTTTATCATGAATGATGATACATGATATTAAAGAAGATCACTATCATCCTTTTCTACATTTGGATGTGGGCCACTGCCGTCCTTCTCGAAGACGTGATCAGCAAAAGAGTCGAGAACCTCCTTGCTAGAACCTACGAGGAACTTGCAAATAGCCATCCTCATGGCTTCTTCTTCTTCAGTCTTTTCTGGTTCGAGCAGGAAATCCAGAAGTCTCTTGGTGGCTTGGGTGCAGACAAACCTTCGCCTGCTTCCGTCTTCTTCGATTGAACTGGATCAGCAGGGTGTTCTTCAGTGCTTTTCTGAACTTTTGAGGCAATTCCAGTTTTTTTGAATGCTTCTTCAGACGACATTTTTATGTTTGAAAGAAAAAGTGTTCGTTCTTGTCAAATTTCTGCTATATTTATAGGCAGAAGTTCTACAAATAATGAAACGTCACGTTCATCCGACGGTTCATCCATCCATTAATTGCGTTCATCCGACGATTCATCCTTTCATCTATTCGTCCGTTCATGATCTTCTATCAATTTATTAAAGTGGGGATCGTTATTGATCATGTTTTCATAACCTCTGAATCAATTCCGAATCTACTTGCTCATTTGTTATTTTTGACCTCTGCATAGAAATCAATCTATTTTCTTTTGAGTTCATACATATTATCACGTCCATAATACCTCTGATAATATCATATACTCTAAAACAGAAAAGAAGATTTCATTATCTATCATGTCCACAATTTATCCACAAATACAAAATCTTTGAGCATAGAAGAATTATCATTTCCATTCTCATTTCACCACAAAAAAGTCTATTACATTTTCTTAGACTTTCTTACAAATCATAATGGAAATCTATTAAAAATCTTGGATTTTCATTCTACACCACAACAATAACCTAATAGAGATCCATCTTCTTCTTTGGATCTTCTCCGTCGGACCTTCTCCGTCAGGTTCGTTGTTGGTGGCAGTTCCTAACTGTCTGGGTCCCAGTCACGACCAGATCAGCAGGAATCAAACTCTGGTCTTCTCTCTCAGACGAGAGGAGAACCACAGAGGATGGCAGCCCGAAGTCGTGGTGCTGCCAATACAACTGGTGGATTGGGGGTAACCTCTCAAGGAAGACAGGAATGTATCCAAACCTTGGGATACAATTTCTAGTTCTTCCGTGAAAGGAACTCTACTACCCGATTTCTCGGGATAGAGTTGACTCCACCATCTAACTCTCGTGTATAAAGGCTCTTCCTACCATCTGAGGAAGACCCTTCTATCCCACGAAGAGTTCTGAGTTGTTTGATTTACGCGTCAAAAGCGTATGAGCTCCCTGATGTAGATGTCAGCAGGATATTCTCCACAACATCCACATCCCCAATGCCAGTTCTGAAGAAAATTTTCAGCCAAGTTTCTGCAGAAAATATCAACAGAAATCATTCAGCGTGCATTTATCAAACAGAGACATGCGTGTATTGTTCAAATCAGAAACAGAAAGCTTATCTTCAAACAGCAAAAATAGTACACGTATTACACTGACTTACCTTCAAGTTTGGTGCTAAGGATTGGCAAACTCATGTTTGATACAGTGCACAGAAGTTGAACATTAGAAAACATTGCTTTCCTGTTTGAGAGTGAAATCTCCCAAAAATTTCATTCTCAGAGAAGAAGAAGAGGAATGGAAGATGAGTATCTGTGAAACTCTTTTATCTATTTAAAGGGTAAAGTATAAGTCTATTCTTCGAAAAGATCCGCATAAATAGCGCTCGTAAACCGTGGAATGAGTGTTACGTGTGCTTTGGAAGACAGAGCAACACTGGAAATAGTCAAAGGGTGCTAATTAATATTCTTCATTAATGCACGCAGATTAAACATAGAAGTTGTACTTCATTCTTCAAGACAGGCACTGATGGCCTTACAAAAGATAAAACAAAAAGAGTGCAACAAAAGCACAACAGACACGCTCTATTTTCCAGAGCGACTGAGCTTGGTACCTAGTTCTTCTACGCTCCTAACTCCCAGACGGTGCAACAGAGCCTTAAACACTTCACGCTGCTCTATGAGGCTGCACCCACCAGAAGAGTACAAGCCATCCAAGCCAAAATAGCTCAAGAAATTCTTGGCTAGTTGCAAGGAATCATCTTTGAGTTCGAAGACAAGGGGCTCTGGCTCTTCACCCCCAAAAGTGGGGTCACCATGGGAACAAAAGCCCAACTTACGTGCTTCTTCCTCAGCTTTCTCTTTTGGTGTCATGTTGACGTAAGATGAAGATTAAATGAATCCTCTCCCTGTTTATATAACAGAGCTCACCGGCGGTTCATATTCCACCATGAACTGGATGAAATCAGTCTCGAAAAATGAAGAGTCATCATGACATTTAATAAGTTCATTTGGATATTCTCAAAGAACTTCGAAGTCTTTCCGACTTCCAAAAAATTTAAAGTCATCACAGCGTGACTGATTTCATTTTATCATCTTATTTTCAAAGTATTTCGAAAATTTTGAAGTCTTTTCAATTTTTCGAAAACATTGAAGGGGGTCTTGTAGGCCTTTAAAAATGACAGTCACGCTGAGTTGATCAAGACAGAGTCAAAAGTTACGCTCAGTTGATCCAGACAATATTTACAAATCACGCTGGGGAGACAGCTTATCATTTGTCAGAGAGTAATTATATCTGACAGCACAACAGTCGAAGAATGTCTCTTCGTATGCCACGTATGCACAGAATTCGAGAGATCACAGCCGTCTATTGCGTGATTTTCGAAATCTTCTTCAACAAGACTCAACCTTCGTCAAGTTGGCGTACCAAAAGAGCTTCTTGTCATTTAATGTGACTGACAAAAGCAATCACTGCCAGAGATTTTGTGTCAGTCGAGACACGCTGAATCAAGACAGCTGGCAGTTCTATCCCAAGTCTGCGTGTATTTTGAGTTTTCACTCAAATCTGCGTGGATTCTGAAGTTTTCTTCCTCAAGTCTGCGTGAATTTTGAAGTTTTCTTCATCAAGTCTGCGTGGATTCTGAAGCTTCTTGCCCCAAGTTTGTGTGGATTTTGAAGCTTTCTACCCCGAGTCTGCGTGGATTTCGTCTTCAACAAGTCTGCGTGGATTTCATCAAATTGGAGTACGTGGCAGCCATGCCACTGATCTCTCGCCTGCGTGTCCTGTAACTTGCATACGACTCATACATGATTGCCATGTGTCCAACAGTTACAGGCCACGTCCAGTAACTGTTCACAACCTTGCGTATGTTAAATCCTACGTGATTTTTAACTAAGCACAGGCTGTGAAGACAGTTATCTTTTCAGTTATTATTTTCGACTCTATAAATAGAGTTCTTTTTCTCATTCATTAGGGGGATACATAGTTATCTACTGTCAAAATTTTGAGAGCTTTTCTTCTTCGCATAGTCCAAGGGATAAAGTGATCGTCTTCTAGATCAGATTCCCACAGCTGTAATTTTCCCAGATACACAATAAATAAAGGAATTTATTTATGGAAAACATGTTGTATTTGAGATTGTTGAGATTTTGTTATTATTATAGTAGTTGTTTTCTATTTCTTAGATTTCTTCTGTGTTATCTTATCGTGCTTAGACTGTGATTGAGTTACAATATCTTATACTTGTCCTCCGTTCGGAGTTGATCATGATGAGTACATTATATATTGCGTGAGTTGTTGGTTAGATAGTAACCTAGGACAGCGTTCTACCGCCGACACTGCGGCGTAGGCTGGGCGTTGTTACGTGCTCGTACCCTCATAGTGGGTGCGGGTCGTGACAATCCACAACCATCTCAAGTCCCAATAAAGCTCACTCTCCAATATCATCCCAAGACAAGGGTGTAAGACATCTACGCCCGTACAGTGCCTCGAACGGTGACATCTCGATGCTGACCTGAAAGCTGTTGTTGTATGTAAACTCCACTAAGTGCAGGTGATCCTTGCAAGAACCTCCAAAATCTAAGACACAAGTCCACAACATGTTCTCGAGTGTCTGAATAGTCCTCTTGGACTGTCCATCCATCTAAGGGTGGTATGCAGTACTAAACTTGAGCTGAGTGCCCAAGCTAATATGCAGACTCTGCGAGAAATAGAAAGTAAAGCGACTATCCCGATCCGAGACAATGCTCATCGAAACTCCAAGAATCCTGACAATCTGCTGTAGGTCCTAAAAAATCAAGTTGCACACATCAACAAAGTCAGAAAATCAAGAAATACAACTTTCAGATGAACTGCGCAGACATCAGATTGCGCATCCTTCCGATTGTGCAGGATAGATTGCGCACACTTTCAAGTGCGTAGGCTGACGTGGCAAATCACCATCATTACCTGACACAAATCAAATCTTCTGACAACTGACAGCACGGAGATCGAGGCGGCCGTTCGTTTAATCATGCAGTACGGCGCTCGAGGACAGCTGGCAGCGCAATCCATGTTGGCGCAATCTGTGGTGGCACAATCCATTTCCTGCGCAATTCAAGTTGGCGCAATCCAAAGTCTGCACAATTCAATGTGCGCTTTCTACCAGTACAAATGATAAAGTACACGTGGCATTCATGCCATCAATTGCTCATTTTGTGGCAACTGCCTATACATGATCATGCGCATTTCAATCAAATGATGCCATTTGTCCAAGACAGTTGACCCATGATCCAGCAACTGCCTGTACAGTCCATTTTCGCGCAAACCAATTGCTGCACAATCCATCATGTGCAGTCCTGAATAACTACAAGTTAGTTATTTCTCATAACTCTATAAATAGAGTTTCAAGTCTCCATTCAAGGGGATCACGAATCAATAATCAGAAATCAGAGAGATCAGACTTCAAAGTTTAGAGAGTCCAGGAGTTCTTGCCCAAGTGCTGCTACATTCTTTCGAGGCTTTTGCCTTCCATTTCCGAGGCTTTTTGCCTTCAATTCCAGAGTTGTTCTTAACTTCAGAGGCTTCGTCTTCAGAGTTCACATCGTCCAAGGGATAAAGCAATCGTCATCTAGATTGGATTCCTAAAGTTGTACCATTCCCAGAATTCAAATTGTAATCTTTTACAAAGTTTGTATCAATAAAGTTCTTCAACTTTTGTTTTTGCAAACAAAATGGCGACTCAGCTGGGGACGACTTTCTCCTCCGATGAGGAAGTGACAACTCAATGTGACGTAGCGTCTATCGAAAAGACGCAGAAGACACTGGTTGTGAAGATCAACCAGACAGCTTATGAATCTATGATCAACTCCAAGACCACTCCTCGTACTGCAACCACTGCTGCCACAAGCAAAGTGCGCCCAGTGTGGGTCCCAAAGACTGCTGCGCATTCTGTCAATGTTGCCAGCAAGTCTCCTGCACAATCTGCCAGCAAGTCTGCTGCGCAGTCCAAAGCTTCTGTCACCAAGCCCAGTGCACAATCTGTCTCTGCTACTGCTGCGCAGTCTGCTATGGCCAGTACACAAAAGACTTCATATGCTGCCATGGCTAAGTATAAAACTCCTATGCCTCTGGCGCAATTGGCTCCCAAACTTCCTGCGTAAACCAACATTCCAGCAACCAGAGTGCAACCTAAGCATTCTGTGGCAAGAACTCTTGATGCGCGAACCACAGTTTCTGTGGTCAGAACCAGTGTACCATCAACTAATGCGCAAAGCATTCCTGCACAATCCAAGAGTGACAGTCTTTTGGCTAAACTCTCTTCTTCTCACAACAAGGAAAAAGGCTCTGCTCCTCTTCCTAAACACACTGTTGCTCCTGTGCAATCTACTGGGGGTAGTCCTTTGGCTAATCCTTCTTCTCTTCAAAACAAAGGGAAAGGCCTGTTGGTCTTTTCTCAAACTTCCTTGTCTCATGACTTGGAAGACAACAGAGGGAAACGCTCTTTTGCTAACCCTTCATTACAAAATAAAGAAAAAGGCCCTTTGGTCTTTTCTCAATCTTTTTCAGTTTTTACCGAAGAAGATCCATCTGAATGTGCCTTGGCATCAATAAGTACTAGAACTCTTTCAAACAAGGATTCTTCTTTCCTTTATGACAAGAGAACTTGTACTGACCAAAGAGGTATTCTGCCTACCCCAGTAGCAGAACTTTAAGACCTCCCGACTCTCAAGATTTCCCGTTCCAGACAAGGAAAACTATTAGTGTCTCAGACAGAAACCCCTGGGGGTGAATTTACTGATCTCAGAACTTATCTCAATAGACCCACTTCGGTAAAACGTAAACAGCCAATGCCGAAGATCAAACATCATCAGAAACAACTCTCCGGGGTCAAAAATCCTGACACTTATGCCAATGAAGTGAGCACTTCCCTATATACTCAAGGGACTAAATATTTGAAGAATCGGAATCATGTTCCGAATGTTATCAAAGAACAGGTCCCTCAGAGTTTTTATCGTCATGTTGTTGTTCCCGATCTCCGAGAACATCTCAGACAAAAATGGGACAATGTCTCAACACCTCCATCTCAACCATCTGATCATCATTGCAATCACAAAGTCATCATCCAATGTTGTTGTCAAACAACAAAACGATCTGTTTTCGATCGTTTAACTTTTGCCAAATCTGAACTTATGTCAGAGGAAGATGAAGTCTTGTATGCTTCTGTTAATATGACCTCCCGAGACACTGGGGGTAGGAGATGCTCTAAGCATGGCAAGCTTCGCAGACCAAGCCAGCGGTATTTAGAATTACTCCAAGAATCTTCTGAAGGAGTGTTTCGACATACCCGTTCTCGAAGCCGAGATACAATCGGTCAAAAGAATCTTCCTCAAAACCCTTCAGGTTATCTTCCTACCTCTCAGTCAGGAGACGATTCTTTCTCCGACTATGATGCATACAGCGAAAGTTCTGAACAAACAGTGTCTTCTACTGTACCAAGAGAAGTGACAGCTTATGTTGTCACTGATGATCCAGATGCTTCAAATTCTTCCAATCAGGAACAGCGAATTACTGCACTTAAAGACAAACTAAAAACTATGGCTGAAATGGTTGCTAGTATGCATTCCATCATTGTGGCACAACATGTTACACCACCAACTGCACCTACTACGAGTCCAGAGATCATAGCATCTTCAGTACCTGCCAATACTGAGCTGGGGGTAGTGTCTCCTCAAATGCCTCCTGTACAAGTACAAGTTCAAACTACACCTAGTCAGTCCGGAGCTGGGGGTAGTGCTTACAATGCTGTTCCTCCTCCTACCATTCCAACTCAACATGCTCCTTCTTCGTCATCAGAAGATGCCAATGAAGCTGTCAAACTCTTGCGAACCCAGTTCGAAGCTTTCAAAGAGAAAGACAACTTGCAAAGATTGGGGATCAAGCAGCCCTATCCAGTTGAATGGAAGGAAGTCCCGTTCCCACCGAAGTACAAGATCCCAACAATCTCCTTGTTCGATGGCAGTACTTCTTCTAGTCAATTCATCAATCATTTTGAGGTAATGACCGTTCAACTCCAGCCAAATGACGCTCTTCTTATCAGAGTGTTCGTCGGTTGTTTAGCCGGCGTAGCATACAACTGGTACAGAAGTTTGCCCGATGGTTGTATCACTTCTTTCTCAGGTCTCAAGCAAATTTTTCTGGAACGGTTCTATGAAGGATTTAATGACATGACTATGTCGGCTCTCAACAAAATCAAACAAAAGCATAATAAAACTGCTGAGAGCTTTATCGAACGGTTCTGCCGTGAAGCTTTGAAAATGCCTCCCGGAACTCCAGCTGCTGTCACTATTGATACTTGTAAGGCAAATCTTTTGCCTATTATCAGTATGTGGACGGGATCTACCCAATTCCAAGATTGGCCTTCATTCATTGTCAACGCCAAAGCTGCTGAAGTGAGTGCCGAAAAGTTCAAACAATTGGGTGTACAGATGACTAATCCTGATCGAGATGAACATCAGACGTCAGGTGGTGGCAATCGCCAGAACAATCGCAAAGCAAAAGAGACTTTGAATATTAATTTGAACAAGAATAAAGAATCTTTGGCTGTCAATGTGGCTCCGCCTACTTCCACTCCTACTCCTTCTGCACCTCCACCACGGGAACCTCGTCCGAAAGTAGAATATTCTTTCGACGAGAATGACACTGCAAGCATCTTTGAATGTTTACTCAAAAGCAATAAAATTCAACTCCCAGACCCAAAGAAACCTGATGAAGTCGGTAAGACAGATCATCCTAAATATTGTGTTTACCACAGGTTCATTGGATATCCTACTCGAGCATGCTACGTGCTCAAGGGCAAAATTCAGGAGCTTGTCAATGCTGGTGTCGTCACTCTACAACAAGATGAGAAAATTGTTACTGTAAACATGGTTTCAGTCCAGTTTGGTGATTTTCCTCCTCAGATGGTACAGTATGGTATCATTCCTATTCCCAAAGCTACTCTTGATATTGAAAATCTCCCACTCCCACCAAATGAAGGTCTTGTTCCCTTGTCTCTTGACAACGGTAAAATTATGTGGATCCATCCTGATCTTGCTCCGGAATTCGAAGTGCCCTCTTCCTCCAAGAAGAAAGCTCGTTCTAAAGGCAAAACAAAGATTTGCAACATGGTATCTTTTGATCCCATAGTTGACGAAGAGATTCTGTTAGGCACCAGATCAGGGAAAGCCTATTTGAAAGATCATTCTGAAGGTCAAGAGAATCCTGCTTCTTCTTCTGAACCTACCCCAGCACAACCTGCTTCTACTGAAGAGATCCCTTCTACATCTTCACCAGTTGTAGTACCTATTCCTCCCAAGCCGGTAGTTGCTGACAAAGGAAAACAACAAGTCCGTTTTGACAAACCGCTGAAGAAATCATCTCCTACAGGACTTGAAAAGCCATACAATTTTGATATATTGGCTCAATTAGCTAATACACCAGCTAGGCTATCAATTTTCGAGCTTTTGCGCCTTTCTAAGGGGACTCGAGAAACTTTAAGTGAAGCTCTGATGCAGGCTGAAACTTGCCTAACTCTTCTCAAAAAGCTAGAATCAGAACCAGTTTCTTGCAGTCACTGTCATAGTGTATTGGAGTTAATTCCAAACATCACTTTCACTCAAGATGATATGCTACTGGAGGATAATAGACATGATCGTCCTCTTTACTATGCAGGATATGTCGATTCGATGAAAGTCGATCGTATCCTGATAGATCCAGGGTCTGCACTTAGCATCATGCCAAAGACAATGCTAGATGCGTTAAAGATACCAGTGCATAGTCTTTCAAGCACAATCACCACTATCTTGGGATTCAACCAAGGAAGAAGTGAACCTTTGGGTAAGATCCGCCTAAAACTCCAAATAGGCAATCTTCGCACAAAGGTGACCTTTTATATCATTGACAATCATGGTTGTTCTTACAACGCTCTTCTGGGAAGACCATTCCTCCATGAACATAATGTTGTTCCATCAACTCTTCATCAATGCTTTAAATATGTTGATGATAAAGGACAAGTTCACAAAGAAGTTGCAGACCTTTATCCTTTCAAAGGCGTTGAGGCGTATCGCAACGATGCTCGTATGTACAAGGAGGAATTTATGAAAGTAGTATTGGCCATGGATACTGAAGAAGATCAAAAGGCAGTGCCTAATGATACTCTCATCATACCTGTCAAAGGGCGTGTTTCTCATCCTCAGTCTTCTAAACCACTGGCTATTCACTTGCCGGTTCAAGAAAAATCAGTTGATGCTGATCAAAATCAAAGGGAGCTCACCTCTTCTGAGCCACTTGTTATCGACTTACGTCGTAACAAGGACAAAAAGCAGCTCACTTCTTCTGAGCCTCGTATTGTTGATTTAACTCACAACAAAGAAAAAAGGGAGCTCACCTCCTCTGAGCCACTTGTTATTGACCTTCATCGTAACAAGCCTCCTCTACGATCTTCTTCTCCCCCTCTTGTTATCAATCTGACCAAGCCTGCTAAGGCTAAAGGTCCTGCTGTAAATACAGATGTACATATCAATAAAAAAGCATCTACTTTCCAGTATACTGATGTTATTTATCATACTAAATATTATTTGGATATGTTAGATAGCTTTCAATCATTTACAATGGGAGTTGTACAATCTCTTCAAACAGAAGATTCATGTGAACATCCAAAAGACTCATATCGTATTGTTCCTTCTCGCAAGAAAGGTGAACGTCCAATACTTTTTAGTAAAAGACCGGAACAAAAATTTAGTTACACGGATGATAGCAAAGTTAACGACACGGGACATCTTCAATTTCGTCGTTACAGTCAACAATCAAAAGTCATCGTCCGAAAGATGGGTTACGACTTCAAAAGCGGCCTCAACTACGGTAAGGGAAGAAAGACTCCTCTCCGTACCGCTGTTCCACAAGGAAAGTCAGAAATGTATTACAGCAGGACCAAAAGAGGTCTCGGATACGCTTCCCCTCCAATATTATCCCCAGCAGTTTCTGATTCTGATAGCGAAGAACGTTCTAATTCTTCTAATTCTAGATCGTGGGATTCTGATACTAGCGTCGGTGAAGTCCATCGTGTAATCGTATCTTCCAATATGGTTTCTGCTAAAATTCCGGAAGGATATGATGAGGACATTGAAGAAAGTTCTGAAACAGATCCTTGGGCTCAACAGATGGATAATCAGTGGGTACTTCGATTTGAACAAAGAGAACCTCCTACTGAAGATCAACTAGTTCAAGTTGATGTAGGAGAAAGCGAGTCACCTCGTCCAATCTTTATTAGTAAGAATCTTCCGGAAGCAGATAAGCAAGAGTTAATTCTTCTCATTAAAGAATATATTGACGTCTTTGCTTGGAGTTATGAGGATATGCCAGGTTTAGATCTCAAAATTGCTACTCACAAATTAAATATTCTGCCTAATGCTAAACCAGTCAAACAGCAGCAACGGCGATTCAAGCCTGAAATGATGGATACAATTGATGATGAAGTCAAAAAGCTTATAGCTTGCAGTTTTATCAGAGAAGAACAACATCCTGATTGGGTAGCCAACGTTGTTCCAGTCCTGAAGAAAACCGGCAAAGTTCGAGTCTATATCGACTTCCGGGACCTTAATGAAGCATGTCCGAAAGATGAATTTCCTCTCCCTATCATGGACGTTATGATGGACAATACCTGTGGGTTCGAGCGAATATCTTTTATGGATGGATTCTCTGGATACAATCAGATCAAGATGAATCCCGAAGATGAAAAACACACATCTTTCCGTACTCCTCGGGGAGTCTATTGTTACACAGTGATGCCATTTGGTCTCAAGAACGCTGGTGCAACTTACCAACGGGCCATGAGTACCATTTTCAGAGAACATCTTCGCAAAACAGTCGAATGTTATGTTGATGATATAGTTGTTAAAAGTCGTCTAAAAGAAGATCATATCCAAGATTTGAGAACAATCTTCAATCTCATGCGTCAACATCAGCTCATAATGAATCCCACCAAGTCATTCTTGGGTGTCTCTAGTGGCAAATTTCTCGGCTTCGTTATTACCTCTAAGGGTATACACGTGGATCCCGAGAAGATCAAAGCCATTCAAGAGATGCATTCTCCACGCAATTTAAAAGAGCTACGAGGATTCCAAGGCTGACTTGCGTATATCAGGCGATTCATTTCGAACTTATCTGGATGCTACAGACCATTCACTCAGCTAATAAAGAAGGGTGTAACTTTTATTTGGACTGAAGAATGTCAACAAGCATTTGAAGACATCAAACGATATCTCATGAACCCACCAGTCTTGGTGCCACCAATCTCGGGAATTCCATTCTTAATGTACGTCCGTGCTATGGATCATTCATTGGGTGCTTTACTCGCCCAAAAGAACAAAGAAGGTCATAAACAGGCCATCTACTATCTCAGTCGTACTATGATTGGTGCTGAACACCGTTATAGTCCGGTTGAAAAAGAATGTCTAGCTCTTATGTTCGCCGTTCAAAAAATAAGACATTACATCATTGGTCAAACCATTCATGTCATATCCCGAGTCAATCCTCTTCGGGTATTAATGAAAAAGCCTAGCACACTTAACTCTCGGCTTGCTATATGGGCTATCCTCTTAGCTCAATATGACATGGTGTATGTTCCTCAAAAGTCTGTCAAAGGTCAAGCACTGGCAGATTTCTTGGCGGCTCATCCCGTACCGAAAACATCCAAACTGTACGATAAAATTCCAGACGAGATGTTGGAAGTCAACTTGATCTCTGAAGAATTTCCAACTTGGCGTCTATTCTTTGACGGAGCATCCAGAATTGGACCCAATGGTGCTATTATAGCAGAAGTTGGTATTGTTCTCGTTTCCCCAGAAGGATTGACTATCCAAAGAGCTTATTTTTTAGATGAATCCTGTTCCAATAATGTAGCAGAGTACAATGCTCTACTTATTGGTCTTCAATTAGCCAAGCAATTGAATATTGAATATCTCGAAGTTTATGGCGATTCTAAGCTGATTGTCAATCAAGTTAGAGGAACTTACGAGGTTCGTCATCAAGATCTGGTACCTTACTTCGAAGCAGCAATCAACATGGCTACATCATTCAAAGCTTTCTTTATTGAATATGTGCGCCGAGCTTGTAATACTGAAGCAGATGCCTTAGCCAATCTTGCAGCAGTCTTAGCTGTCCCTATCAGAAGACAACAAGTGGTGGTTATCTCTAATCGAGAATTATTTTGTGTTGAAAACAATCGTAATATCGAGTTCAGTAATTTTGCTGAAATTAATGTTATTAATGAAGATTGGAGAACTCCTTTCATCGACTTCGTAGTTCATGACATACTCCCCGAAGATCCTAAGGAGGCTACAAGTATTCGACGACGATCTCTACGGTTTTACTACAATCAAACCACCAAGACTCTCTATCGACGGACTTATGACGGTCTCCTTCTACGCTGTCTAGCTGGTGATGAAGCAAAACAAGTACTACGTGAAGCTCACAACGGTGTTTGCGGAGCACATCAGCCTGGTCCTAAACTACAGGATCGTATCCGAAGAATGGGTTACTATTGGCCCTCAATGGTATCAGATGCTATCGATGTCGAGCTTGTCAAATCCATGCAGACTTCATTCATCAACCTTCAGAATTTCTATATCCGACAACCGCTTCCTGGCCTTTTGAAGCTTAGGGCATGGACGTCATTAATCCTCCTTCTTCTAGAGGACATCGGTTCATTCTAGCAATAACATATTACTTCTCTAAATGGGCTGAAGCTATACCCTTGGCTGAAGTCAAGACTAGTAGTGTCATCAACTTCGTCAAACACCATGTCATTTATCGATTTGGTGTCCCTCGACGAATTATCCATGACAATGGACCGCAATTCATCAGCCAAAAATTCACCAGATTCTGTGATGATCACTGGATTGACAATGTCGCCTCGACTGCCTACAATTCTGCCGCTAATGGTTTAGCTGAAGCCTTCAACAAAACTATTATCAAGCTTCTCAAAAAGTTTGTATCCACTAACAAACAGAATTGGAGTGAAAAGCTTGGTGAATGTCTATGGGCTTACCGAACTACAGTCCGCAATCCTACAGGTTTTACACCTTTCTCTTTGGTATATAGCTGTGAAGCTGTTCTTCCTCTGGAACTTCAAATTCCTTATTTAAGGATTGCCATTGCTAACGAGCTCACTACAGAGAACAATGACCTTCTTCGACTTCAAGAATTGGAGGCACTTGATGAGAAGCGGTTAATGGCTTAACAACATATTAAGTTATACCAACCTCGCATTTCTAAGACTTTCAACCGAAAGGTTAAGGTCAGAGCCTTTCAGCAAGGAGAACTTGTTTTAACAGTCAGACGTCCTATGACTATGACTCATATGAGCAAAGGCAAGTTTGACGCAAAGTGGGAATGTTCCTACGTTATAAGCAAAGTCTTCTCAAATGGAGCTTATCAACTCTCAGAACTTGATGGACGAATTGCAATGATGTCTATCAATGGCAAATTCCTTAAAAAGTACTATGTGTAAATGTAAATGTTTGTAAATCATCAGACAAGTTCATGTTCATAAATAAAACTTTATTTCATCATGAATGATAGTACATTATATTAAGGAAGGTCATTATCATCCTTCTCTACATTTGGACGCGGACCACTGCCGTCCTTTTCAAAGACATGGTCAGCAAAAGAGTTCAGAACCTCCTTGCCGGAACCCACGAGGAACTTGCAAGCGGCCATCCTCATGGCTTCCTCTTCTTCGATTCTTCCTGGTTCAAGCAAAAAGTCTAAGATGTCTCTCGGTGGCTTGGGTGCAGACGAACCTTCGCCTGCTTCTGCTTTCTTTGGCTGAATTGGATCGACATGATGTTCTTTAACGTCTTCTTCAACCTTCGGAGCGAGCTCAGTCTTCTTGAGTGCATCTTCAGACGACATTTTTATGTTGAAAAGTGAAAGTACTTATTCATGTCAGATTTTTGTTCTATTTATATGCAGAGATTTCTCCAACAACGAAGCGACACATTCACCCGATGGTTCATCCGTTCATTCATTATCACCCGACGGTTCGCCCGTTCATTTATCATCATCTGACGGTTCATCCCGTTCATTTAATTCCCTTGACGGTTCATCCCGTTCATTTAATTCCCTTGACGGTTCATCCGTTCATTTAATTCACTTGACGGTCCGTCCGTTCATTACATTCATCTGATGGTTCATCCATTCACATTCATCCGACTGTTCGCCCGTTCATTCATCATCACTTGACGGTTCATCCGTTCGTTATTTTTCATTTCTTTGACGGTTTGTCCGTTCGTTCCATCATTTGACCGTTTTCTCGTTCATCTCACATCCATAACAGCAACTTATCATTTCGATTAAGTTGTCAATTGAAATAATAATGTTCAGTATATTCTGCCACGTCCATATTACCTCTGAGCAGATATAATGAATATAATTATTTTCTACAAAATTATCAAGAAATATATCATGTCTTGTACCTCTGAATATATTTTCTATCTCTATTATTTATATCTGAACAAGATATGCAACAAATAATAGAGCCACAGCAAAAATGTCTTTTATTGATTGAAATATAAGACATTACAAAAACACACATACTGCAAAAGACATAAAGTACAAAATGTTCCATTTAAGATGGCGGTATCATCAGATTTTCAATCTGCTGCTTCAGAGTCTACAGCCGTTCGTCGCGAGTAGACATCACCCTCCTTCTTGCTTCTTCCATTCCAGTTTTTTCATTGAAAACGGGCATGGATACTATCCGACGTGTAATCTCAGCACCATGAGTCGCCTCGTACTCTTCCTTCTCATGAGTCAAAGCCTGGAATTGTTCGATGGCAACTTGATGATCAATAATTTCATCTTCCAACTCCTTCTGGAGACGAGTGATTTCTGCCCTCAGCTCATTAGTTCTCTTCTTTTTCCTCTCAGCCATCAAAGTTACTGATTCCAGTTTAGAGTTATATTCAGCAGATTTTATAGAATAAGCTTCCAAGAGATTCTGAAGGTTCATTCTTTCAATATCAGCTGCCAGGGCCATTTGTTCAAATTCGGCCTGCACTAGGGATTCCACTTCCTCTTTGTTGAGTGCTTTATAATTCTTTATAGAAATCTCTAACTCATCCAGTATATGCTCGAGGAGAGTAGCCTGAGCTTCGTCACCTTGCTCCCTTACAGCCCTCACCAAGAGAGAAGTTGGATTTCTAACCATAAAAAAATCAGCACCTTCTTTGTCCATCATTTTATTGACTAGAGGTCTTAAGGATTCAAAGAAGCATCTGGTGAACGATTGGACGACTTGCTGATTAATTGCCAGAGTGCCAGGAGTTGTAGCTACTCCTGTTGAAGACGAGGTAGCCGGATCTCGTATCTGAATAGCAGGTTCTTTAAATAAAGGGGCCAAAGTGGAGCTAGTCGCCCCTCCTGGTTGTTCCTCTGTAAAAGTAAAATTGTTATTTTGCTAGTTGTTTACTAAATAACCAAAAAAATCAAATGAAGACAAGTCTTACCTTGGTTCGATCCAGCAATGAGCTTATCCCTTGCAGGAGTAGACTCTGGCAGAGCAGAAGTAGCTTCAGCTATAACAGCTTGGCTACTACCCGCTTCAGAACCACAGGACAAATGATGACTGCTACTAACAACCACCGTCGTTATGGGCACTATGTCCGTGTACGTCGGAGGTGCTAGAGGAGTCTCATGATCTATAGAAAATACAAATAAAGACGTTAGCTATCAATTCAGTCAAGAAGAGATTGCTAATTTCATTTTATACCTTGAGGATCATTGGCGGGAGTTTCTTCCAGGGTTTCTTCATCTATTGCTTTTTCTGGAACCTCAACATCCTTTTCAGGATTTAAGGTATCGGTAGCATTCTCTGGAACCTCAACATCCTTTTCAGGATTTAAGGTATCAGCAGCATTCTCTGGGACTTCAATATCCTCCTCATTTACATCATTGACAGCAGTAGGAGATGTGTGCACTCCATCATCTTCTTCAAGATCTTGCATATAGTCATTAATATTCTCAGATGAAGAGCTCTCATCATCCTCGTCTTCTTCTGGTACCTTCTCGCTGGTAGTCGCTGCATGGTCACCATAGTCATCCAGAGGGCTGTAACTGCAATCTCCTAAAGCCGCAATTACTTCATGATCTTCCTCTTCGCGAAGGGTTCTAAGAGTAGGCGGAAGTTGAACAATCTCTGTAGTAGGTAGAAGAGAGTGTACAATATTCTGCTCTTCCCTCACTTCCTCCGCAGTACTTCCTCTGGGCTCTTCGGCCTCAGTTCCCGGAGCAAGATCTGTCCTTTGCTCGATCTCCTCTCTATGTTCAGGACTAGGAGTTTTATTCCTAGGTTCTGAAATAGGAGTAGGAGATGGCAAGATTAATCCAGCTGCAGCATCCATTACCATTGAAGATGGAGCTCGGTTCCTTCTGTGAGCCATCTTCTTTCTTTTTAGTGGCCTCTCAGGACTCTCTATATTTATAGTCTCAACTTGTTTCTGGATAGAGGTTGGTGTAGTAGCCTCTTCTTGCTGATTTGACTCAGCCAGTTGCCGAGACTGAGATCGGGTGGTGATCTTTTCAGAAGAATGATCTAGGATCAACTTTTTCTTTGCTGCTGGAGCAGGAGGTTCCTCTCTTCTCCTCCTTTTTGCTGGAGATTTGCCCACCTTTAGAGAGACACGTAGTGGTGCATTAACTTCTTGAGGGAACATAACATCCCTTGAGGCTTCCAAAGGAGCATCTTCTGACTCATGTACCTCCTCATTTCCTATGAGCGACAGGACAACTCCGCCTCTCTTCAATCTTGTTGAGGATGCAAAGCTATCTGTGAGGTTGAAATTTTTGACAAAGGTATTTGAAGATGTGTAAAAAACTGAGTATGTAAACAACATCCGAGGGCCATGGTTGCTGTTTACAGGCATCGAGAACGTTGATTTCGTATCTCGAGCATTATAGTAAGCCCAGGCCCGAGCCCCATCTATCAAATAACCCTTTCCCTGAAGACATGTAATGGCATTCCCCACATGGAATTGGTCATAGCCGAACTGTCGAGCAAATCGACTGGGAAGATACGACTCTAGATAACATTCATCTTCGAACCGGTATACCAAGTGAGAAGGTCGGATTGTCTTCAACCATTCAAAAGCTACACGGCTCAGAGGATGCATCTGCGAATCAATCATATTTGTTCGCATTTGTTCGTAACCAGCAGGAGGCTTGGTACAATAAAAATTCCATCCCTTGCTCAAGTTCAGAGCATATCTACAGTCTCTTAGGGCAGTGAATTTCTACTTACCATTGGAGTATCTTCGTAAAAAGCTGTCATCTACCGGTCCCATGCCGGGGTCCATCAAAGTGAGATGGTGGAGGAGCAACCACCCAAACAGATATGTATATGGTAATTCCAACCGAGGGAATTCTTTTTCACCTTTGGATTTTAGCATCAGATTGACATAGAGGCGAAGACCAGCATTCAGCTTACAAGTCATAGCTGACAGAAGATCCATTTTATAGCCGAAGACTAATCTGACGGCCGCAAATAGAACACCGCGGTGGAAGCGGTCGACTGCACTGGATCCCGGAACTACAAATCGACGAAGCCAATGTGTCAGAAACCCTGCTAACTGGGCTTCCTTCGACATCGGTCTGTATCCTACTCTCAAGTAACTTTCGAGAGTATCCCCTGTCTTCAAAGGGGGGCATTAATAATTATCCTTCATTTGCTTATTATAATCGCCACTTTCTTCCATCATCTTCATCACTTCTGTGTTGCTCAGTGGCTTAAAGAAATCTGGATAACATCTATCGTGTTCCTTAGTCTTCGGTTCTTGAATATGATTGAGGAACAGATAGGGTAGCCACTTCGAAGAATAACAAGTGTTTGCTGTAGCCCTCTTATAAAACAGGGAACAGATCTTGTAATGGCATAGCAGTTCCTCGAATACTGCTACCATCTCTGCATTTTCTCTCCGGAGTTTGTCTAATTCATCATTGGTGGGGACGAATTCTTCATATAGGAAATCTCCCATTGGCAGAAAAGAGATGTACTTCATCTCATGGAGTGCAAATCCAATTTCTCCGCCGGGAGTCATAAAGGTCCCTGTTCTGTAATTATACCTCTATGCTAAAGCCAAGAATAGGTGAGGGTTTGGAGCAAAACCATAGACAGTGGCATGCATTGCCTGGTACAGGTTAATTTGCTGCAATTTGCCTTCAAACTTGGTCAGAATCCAATTGGCTATACAGCTCCATCTCTTGAAATCTGGATTCACCAATCCAGTTAGTCTGATGTCTTGCTCCGGATATCTTCCTTCGACTTTCGCAAATTTATTTGCGAAAATTGGGGTCCTGACGGGCATTAACAATGAAGAATTCTCCGGCGGAATGCAACCGGGTTTCAGTCCTCTCAGCAAAATACTGTACCTTTCAGAAGAGCTATAGAACATATCTTTCTTATTCGGACCCTTCTTCACAAAGATTCTTCCCGGACGGGCATCTTGGAACGGAGTAAGGTTCCATTCCATCTTTCTCGGGTAACTCGCATGAGCATACCGGGATAATGGGAGGCAGCATAGAATATTTGGTATCGAGAAAGATCTATCCGTCTGATGGACAATTCTTTCTTCCATCCTCGGTCTTGGTTGAGAGCTCTTCTCGAAAGCTTCACCAAACAAGAATAATGGTTTCTTGTGTATAACAGCATCTGCCGTTTCCAGAGGTTGTCCGTTCATTAGGCATTGTAGTGTTTCATTGTCTTGGGAAACCAGAATGGCCTGACGGGAGGTCGGCAGATCATACTGAAGATAATGAACATGTGACAAATCCTCTTTATACTCTGATTCTGAAAGGGTTCCCACGAAGTTTTCATATTCTGGGTCTTCCCTGGTATTAACTGCATCAGACAGAGAAAACAAAAATTTTCAGTACAAGGTCAAAATCAAAGATTCAGATTGTGCAAAAATTCAGATTGCGCAAACATTAGATTGCACAAAATCAGAGTGCGCAAAATCAGATTGCACAAACAAATAAACATCAGTTTGCGCTGACAGACTCGCGTAAATCAGCAAGTTGTGCTGACTTTTGTCAGCGTAATTCAACCGATTGTGCAGAAAGTCGTTCTTCATAAAAATAAAGAGTGAATTGATTTGTGCAACCAAAACCCTAAAAAGGGTGGCGCAGTATGATCCTATCTCTAAAAAGAGATGGATTCCGAAAAGAACAGTGAAATCAAAACTCTAAAAAGAGTTTTTGATTAGGGTTCTCTACCTGTCATTGCTGGATGAGCGGTTTCATGGCGCGAAGCTCTACGCGCAGCTCTAGTCGACGGTTCAGCAGGGGCCTTGCCCTTAGCGGTGGCAGAGGATCGTCGGGGAGCCATCGGGGTTGTCAGAGAAGGAAGGAGAAAAAAAGCTCAGAAGTTTTTCTCTCAAGCACGAAGAAGACAAGTAAAGAATGATGGTGAGAAGTTTGAGAACTATTTATAGTTTTTAAAGTCGAAACGGCCGCCTTAGATTGCACCTAAAAATGGGCTAAACTCTCAGATTGCGCAGACAGCTCATTATGTGCGCAAATTGGTTTCATATTCAAAATTCAAAGTATTTCAAAATTTTGAAAAAGTTCAACTTTCGAAAACTTTGAAGGGGGTCTTGTAGGTCCTAAAAAATCAAGTTGCATACATCAACAAAGTCAGAAAATCAAGAAATACAACTTTCAGATGAACTGCACAGACATCAGATTACGCATCCTTCCGATTGCGCAGGATAGATTGCGCACACTTTCAAGTGCGCAGGCTGACGTGGCAAATCACCATCATTACCTGGCACAAATCAAATCTTCTAACAACTGACAGCACGGAGATCGAGGCGGCCGTTCGTTTAATCGTGCAGCACGACGCTCGAGGACAGCTGGCAGCACAATCTATGTTGGCGCAATCTGTGGTGACGCAATCCATTTCCTGCGCAATTCAAGTTGGCGCAATCCAATGTCTGCACAATTCAATGTGCGCATTCTACCAGTACAAATGATAAAGTACACGTGGCATTCATGCCATCAATTGCTCATTTTGTGGCAACTGCCTATACATGATCATGCGCATTTCAATCAAATGATGCCATGTGTCCAAGACAGTTGACCCATGATCCAGCAACTGCCTGTGCAGTCCATTTCTGCGCAAACCAATTGCTGCGCAATCCATCATGCGTAGTCCAGAATAACTATAAGTTAGTTATTTCTCAGAACTCTATAAATAGAGTTTCAAGTCTCCATTCAAGGGGATCACGAATCAATAATCAGAAATCAGAGAGATCAGACTTTAAAGTTCAGAGAGTCCAGGAGTTCTTGCCCAAGTGCTGCTGCATTCTTCCGAGGCTTTTGCCTTCTATTTTCGAGGCTTTTTGCCTTCAATTCTAGAGTTGTTCTCAACTTTAGAGGCTTCGTCTTCAGAGTTCACATCGTCCAAGGGATAAAGCAATCGTCATCTAGATTGGATTCCTAAAGTTGTACCATTCCCAGAATTCAAATTGTAATCTTTTACAAAGTTTGTATCAATAAAGTTCTTCAACTTTTGTTTTTGCAAACATCTGCCGCATATACATCTTTGCTAGCTTCTCGATAGACAAACCCACTTTAAATGGCAAAAAGTAAGCTGATTTGGTCAACCTGTCTACAATGACCTAAATCGCGTCTTTTCTTCCTAACGTACGCGGCAATCCCAAAACAAAGTCCATCGTAATATGTTTCCACTTTCACTCCAGAATGGACAACGACTGTAACAAACCTCCTGGCCTCTGTCTCTCTGCCTTTACCTGCTGGCAGACTAAACATCTAGCGACGAAGCGTGCTACCTCCCGCTTCATCCCACACCACCATACATGCTCCCTCAGATCCCTATACATCTTGTTAGCACCTGCATGCATAGAGTACTGAGATCGGTGGGCCTCCTACATAACTTGCTCCCGAAGCTCTCCGCTGGGCACACACAGTTTGGAACCGTACCTCAATGTGCCATCCTCTGTAATGGTGAACTCCTCATCCAGCAATCCTGCTCGAGCCTTCTCTCATATGCACCACCGAGCAATATCGTCGAACTGAGTCGACTTTATCCTCTCTTTCAAGTTCGACTGAATCTGCAGACCCCACATCTGTATCTCTACTCCTGGCACTTGCACCTCGATCCCCAGTCTCTCCAGATCTGCTAGCAAGTGACGATCTACCGTCAAACACATGGTTGTCAGATATCTGCTCAAAGCATCGGCAACCATGTTGGCCTTCCTTGATGATACTGCAATGAAATATCGATGTCCTTCATCAACTCCAACCATCTATGCTGCCTCATGTTGAGCTCCTTCTGTGTAAACACATACTTCAAGCTCTTTTGGTCTGTAAAAATCTCCACTGGCTCTCCGTATAAATAGTGTTTTCATAATATTAAGGCAAAAATAACTGTCGCCAACTCCAAGTCGTGGGTAGAGTAGTTCATCTCATATGGACGTAACTGCCTGGAAGCATCGGCAATTACCTTCCCATGCTGCTATAAGACACAACCAAACCTTTCCCCGAGGAGTCACTGTAGATAGTGAACCCGCCTGATCCTGATGGCAATGTCAGAATCGGAGCTGTCGTCAACCGCTTCTTCAACTCATCAAAAGAGACCTGACACTCCTCTGACCAGATAAACTCTGCGTCCTTTCGGGTCAGCCGAGTCAATGGCTCTGCAACCCGGGAGTAATCCTAGACGAACCTCCTGAATGCCTAACGTCCGCTGCTGATACTGCTGGATCTGGCCTCCCTGCGGCTGTGCAGTCACTCGTTCCATGGTCGTCCTGACCAGCTGGTGGGCCTCATCTATGCCCTGACAAAAGTCAGCAGTCTGGCGCTGCTACTGCTGATGTGACTCCAGATCTGCTCCATGAAAGAAAAGAGGTGTATAGCGTCAACCAATCCCGCAGGTGGCTGCTGCTGCTGAAACACCTTAGGAATAGCTAGGGTCTGCCTCCGAATTATGGAGGTGCTCCCCCGAAAGCTGCAGAGGCTCCAATATGAGTAGGTACTAGGGGAGCTGCTATCTCAGGTCCCGGCTAAACTTGATGAGAAGTGGCAAACCTCTCTGACGTACCTTCCGTGATGGGGCGCTATGATCGTGTCTCAATTACCATTCTGGAGACAGATCAAACAAGGAATCAATACTGAGAAAGAAGCGTCACAATAAATGGAGGACAGTTATTTCAAAGAAAAGTAATTATCAGCAAGAGTTTAAATGGCAGGAATTTAGATAAGAGTTTTTCCTAAATGTGATTGAGTACCTCAAAACTATATCCTATATCCTACTGCAGGTTGTATTGATACTCTAGTTCGAATACCACTACAAAAACTAGACCTCTATGGGCCACCACTAAAAACATGACACGACCCACACCCAGTATAGAGGCACGAGAGGTGGGTACGTCCAGCCTACGTTGCAGTATCGGGGATAGAACGTTGTCCTAGGTCACAACATCTAACACAGTAGAAATGTAACTGCACAAAATATACTCTCCCAATGGAGGACAATATAGAAGGTACATCTCAATCACAATCTAAGGTAGAAATAACACGATATGGTAGATATGAAGTCTCCAATAAGAAGTACAAACAGAAGAGAAATAAGTCTAAGTTTCTATACGATACAACAACAACATCATCCAAAAAATAATACATCTCAGAAATATCAAGATAAGACAAGACAACAAGAAATAAGATAACTATCTAGCTAACTAGCCTAGACTAAAGGGATAGTGTCATCAACTGCCGCAGGGTCCTCCTGTGGAATTAGCTCACAGGTTTCATCTTTATGTGCTCCGTAGTATGTGGTACAGAAGTCCTCATCGTCCTCTGTAATATTTTCAACAGGTCCAGTCAGGACAGGAACGAGCATAATACATCTCACACAGTTCATAACATGGCAGGAGAGTATAAAGCATGCAAAAGAGTAAGATACATGAACTGTAAAGAAAGATGTACATAAAAATATGAAGATATTTGATAACTGGAAATATATACATGATAGGTAAGAACTGTAAGTGACTAGTGATTTAGAGCATAATATGGTTATAGAAACATGTTAGGTTGCACATGAATAAGCTATGGAGTTCACATGAATAATCTACTGGGGATATGATCTACATAACCAATTCTACTCACCCATGCCCCAATACACAAGGATTCATTCAAGTTATGTTACACACATGATTTCATGTGGGCTCAATAAATGAGTACACATGAATAATTTGTACATGAGGGGCTCAGTGATCATGAGAGTACATGAATTATATGAGTGCATATGCATGAATAGTGAAAGCACAGGAATACATGATATATGTGAAAAGCACATGACATGATGTATCTGATGCTCCCGAGGGGGATAACATTGCATAAAAAGTTCCATATAGTACCAATCCGTGACAACATTGTGATAGCATCAAGTAAAGTAATCTAGAGCAAGAATATAAATTCTAACAAGTATGAAACGATCAGAGAATGTGCTCGCCTGAATTTCGAATGTCCGATGAGAATATACTGTCTAAAATGAGGTATCTGACTCCTATTTAGAGAAACACAAGTCATGACGTATAGAAAAGGGGTTATAAATAAAGTGTACAATGCATCTACATGATTCTAGGCCAATCAGGGCCAAACTCAGATCTTTGTCAACTCTGGTCAACTCTAAAAGTCAAACTAGGTCAACTCTAGTCAAACTAGGTCAAACTATATATCTACACACACACACACACACACACACACACACACACACACACACATATATATATATATATATATATATATATATATATATATATATATATATGTGTGTGTGTGTGTGTGTGTGTGTGTGGCGGTATGAACAATAAAAATACAACGGGTGGCAAATTTGCAAGGAGATCCAGTGACAAATCGGCAAGGCTACTGTGGCATGCTCTCATGGGCGGAAGAATCACTAGTTGTTGCTCTTATTTACTTTTTGATTTTGAAATCCTCTGTACCTTTTGTTCCCGCCACTTATTCTCAATAAAGGTTCTGTTCTGGAAAATATATATATATATATATATATATATATATATATATATATATATATATTTTATTTTTATATATATATATATATTTTATTTTATTTTTTTATTTTTATATATATATATATATATATATATATATATATATATATATATATATATATATATAACACATATCTATATATATTAGAGGGGGTAAAGTGATATATGAAAGCGTGTGTGTGTATATAAATGTGAAGTGTGTGTGTGTGTGTGTGTGTGTGTGTGTGTGTGTGTGTGAGCATATAGTTGACAGGTAAGGAGTTTAGTTTTCTGAACAGTAAGGGGTTAGTTAACAGTAAACTTCAATATGTTAAACTAGCTAGCTAACATTGCATACATATACATAAAAATATATACAACATACATAAATATTTGAAGGGGTATAGGGAGTAGGAGGTGTGTGTGTTTACATGAAGTGTACATACAAAAAACACAAACCCAACTTCCCAGTAAACCATTACCTTAACAACTCAGTAAAGCCATATATTAAAACTCAGTCAAATATATACATATATGTTATTCTTTACAGTTTACAGTGTGTATACAAACAACATCTGAAATGACTCACAAATGAATGAATATGTACAACCCGAACCCCTCATGCAATCCCAGATTAACACATCATAACAGTATATAATTAACATGCAATTTCATATTTAAAACATTTTAAAATCAATTTAACATATTAATCCCATTTTTGAACTCACACAGTATCAGTAATGTATCCCGATTGAAAACAAACCCAAAATAGAATTAAAAAACCTAAATAAACATCAAATTAATGTGTGCAGACACTAGACACATACTACACGTGTCATGGGGTGTCATCTCGTGTCCACATAGCTGGACACGAGGTGTCAAATCACAAAATTAAACATATCGACACAGAACAAGCTGGACAGCGTCGTGCGGTGGATTCGGGGTCTCCTGGACACGCCACGTGCTCACACCCTATCACGCCCCAGAACCAGAATACTGGAGAGCGGGGGAATGACTCAGCCAGCTACGTATTACGGGTAGATGGATACCGTATAATACGATCAATGCTGTCTAAAAGACAAGGGGGTGCATACTACGTGAAAGTCTTCCTATGGTCACTTTACTTCTATTGTCTCAATCATTCAAACAAGAAACAGAAATAGAGAACATGTGAGATAAAGCAGTAAGGCGTCCCAAACGCTCTGTCAAAATATTCTTGATATCTGGCTTTACAAAACATAGCCAGATTGATGTAGCAAAAGTATACACAATTGTCATCAGCTGCAGTCTGACTTTAATTACAATTATGTAAAAGTAAGTACAAGACAATCCGACTAACATGACGGTGCCAAACGGCTAAGTATAACGTAAGTGACAAAACGAGCGGTGAAGTAAGGAACCCACTCGAGTCCTCCTGCGATCATCCCTCTAGTGTTGACCATCCTGGAGGTAGAAGTAAGCTGGATCCTCGGGGACCGGCTCTAAATCGGGCCATGCAAAACCAGAGAGGTTAGACCTCTAATAGCAAGTACCACAAGGAAGCACGACATGAGAACTAAAACCAGTAATGAGAAATATGACAAATAGATCTCTGCTTGCCACTAGGATTCTCATAACATCACGACACTTCGAACCAACCTCCCAACCAAACAAGGACAGAAGTTGGCCCGTCATGTTCTGACATTCTGATCATCCCAGTTAGGTAACAGAGTAGTACAGTACACAAACAAGTCAATTTAAACGGCCATTCAACTACTACGGCTTGCTACTGTGTGTTCCAGGTTATCCTGGAATAATGCAATTAGGGATTCCTCAGTTCTTACTATGTGCAAGCAAGGCTAGTCTATCCAGTGAATCATGTGCGCCATGCATGAATTAGACGAGTCCCAGCAGGACGCCCGTCATCAATATATAATATACAATAAATAATATAACCAGATACTGCTCCATGCCCGTGTGGCAGGTTTACAGTATCTGTGGGAACCAGCCGGCCCGTCGGATACAACTCGTCCCAAGGGGGCTGCCATGTAAGAACTCGGGAATCCATTCTCTCCATGCAATCATTATTTTATTTAACTTAATAGTCCCTACGTTGAGTGAAATCCCATGCCGTGGATCATGGTCATTCAAATGAGTACTTTTGTACGGGGTACGATATGCACAACTCTACAACGATACCAGTGCAGTTAGGTTGCAGGTCTTACATAGCGTAATGCAATAATCAAATCTAACCACGGTAATCATGCCTTGACCATAAAGTACACATGCTTCTTTTGTAGAAAATAAATAAGTAAATAAATAAATAAATAGATTGAAGCCTGCATGTGCATGTATGTCAATATTCGGGATCAGCCAGTCGATTACAATAGTTCATAACATGAACGTGTCTCATTCATTTAATTTAATAAGACGACTAGCCAGCCTCTTAGTTCCAACTAGGAACGCATGATCAATTTAGTCAAGACAACCATCATTATAAATGGTGACAAGGCATGAAAGTCAACTAATATTCAGTGGGGTCGAGTCTACAACTCTCAGGGTTTAATTCCAGTCAATCGAGGTATCTATACTCAATTCACGACACATGGTACATCCCACGTAACAATCTATATTTAACAGAAATATTAACATATCATGATTATATCAAGTTTATGCCAAAAGGCGTAAGGATATAAAATGGACGTTAAATATCTAATAAAATATCAATATACAGGGCTGCGCTCAAGTCAGGCTATGCTCAAGTCTACCTAGCGTATGCAAGTCCATACGACTCCTCTTCAAGGCAGCGTATGTACTCCATACGACTCCTTACTATCCAAGCCAGCGTACGCAAGTCATACGCCTCCAAAGGGCAGCGTATGAACTCCATACGACTCCTGACCATCCAAGTAAGCGTATGCAAGTCATACGCTCCCAAAAGGCAGCCTATGGACTCCATACGACTCCTGACCATCCAAGTCAGCGTATGCAAGTCATACGCTCCCAAAAGGCAGCATACGGACTCCATACGACTCCTGATCATCCAAGTCAGCGTATGCAAGTCATACGCTCCCAAAAGGCAGCGTATGGACTCCATACGACATACGCTTCCAGAAGGTAGCGTATGCAAGACACACGCTTCCTAAAAAGGCAGCGTATGGACTCCATACTGTGCTGCGCTAAATAGCACGCACAGCTCAGTGACGCAATCTAAAAAGCTAGCGTACACTGCTCACTGTCTTCTCCAAATAGCAAGAACTCCATGGTTGCACCCCAAAGCTTCAAAAGTCCATAACTTGGTCAAAACAAGTCCAAATCCAACTTTTCAATGGTCAAAATTGGGTAGAATAAAACTCTCTACAATATGGAACCATCAAAATTTGCAAACAAAGAAGTTTGATAGATCAAGACCACCAAAATCCGAAAATACTAATTTCTAGATCTACAAAAATTAAGACTTCGAAATGAGAAATGCCAAGTTCTAAACTCTCTTAGGATCACGAGAGGAAGGCAAATGAACTATAAAAACATGGGTTCTCATGGAAAGCAAGTTGTACTTGCCTATGGTTGGTGGGTGGAGAGAGTAATAAAAGGAAGAAGAAGAGGAGTAATGGTGAAGGAGTTTATGAAGAGAGAGAAAGAGATGGAAGCTTTAAATGAAGGGGGTGGTAGGTGGGAGTTGGGCCGGGTCCAATGGGTCGGGTTGTAGGGGATCCAACCAAAGCCAACCCGAACCCAAATAAGCAAGACTAAGGCAGGGAATAAAAGCAGGAAATAAAGTGCAGAAATAAAATTGCAGAAATATAATTACAGAAAATAAATTAACATAAAAATTTAAAGAGCAGATTAATTGATTAACATGAAATTAAAGAAATTTAAATACAGGATAATACATGATAAATATTAAATAAATACATGATAAATACTAAATAAATACACATGGGTTGTACATGTATAAAAATACGCATTCTGGGAACGGGGAGTGACATCTCTACCCTCCTTAGAAAAATTCCGTCCTCGGAATTTCAAATCCAAGCAGGATAGAAACATCGGGGCTAAACTAATCTAAGTACAAGCAATTTAATCAAGCAATCATTTTACAATGTCCATAGCAAGTAACATATATATAAATCTATCAATCTACGATATCAAGCAATTCTACCCATATGGTGATAAGCATGAGGAATCAAGACAATCAGGTACACAGAAAAAGATATACCTTGTGAGTCAAACAGGTGTGGATACCGTGATCGGATATCATCATCACGTTTCCACGTTGACTCTCCCAAAGAGTGATGACCCCAAGCAACCCGGACAAGGTTAATTGTTCGGTTCTTGAGTATCTTCTCCCTTCGGTCCAAGATAGACACAGGTTGTTCCTCGTAAGACAGGTTGGTACCAACAACCAGTTCTGAATGATCGAGGATATGGCTGGGGTTCGATACATACCTTCGTAATTGACATACATGAAACACGTCATGCACCTCTCGTAACGAAGGTGGAAGGGATAAACGATAAGCAACATCGCCTATCCTATCAAGAATAACAAATGGCCCTACGTATCGCGGACTCAACTTCCCGCGAACGCCAAATCTAATGACCCCACGGATAGGTGAGATCCGCAAGAACACGTGGTCCCCAACAGAAAACTCTAGCGGCCTGCGATGCTGGTCCGCCCAATGACGATGTCGATCCTGCGCAACACAAAGTCGCTCTCTAATTCCCTTAATCACTTCAACCGTCTGGAAAATCATTTCTGGGCCTAGCATCTTCCTTTCCTCGATATCATCCCATGCTAGTGGCGATCTACACTTCTTACCATATAGTGCCTCAAATGGCGCCATCTGGATACTGGCATGATAACTATTGTTGTATGAGAACTCAACTAAGTGCAGGTGGCTTTCCCAAGATCCTCCAAAATCTAGAGTACAAGCTCGCAACATATCTTCCAAAGTCTGAATTGTCATTTCTGATTGCCCGTCCGTCTGCGGATGGTAAGCCATGCTAAATCTTAACTTGGTACCCAGACTATGATGCAAGCTCTTCCAGAAATATGATGTAAAGCGGGTATCTCGGTCTGACACAATACTGACAGGGACTCCATGCTGCCTGACTATCTGTTGCATATACAACTCTGCCAACTTTTCTGTAGATTGCCCTACTCTGAAAGGAAGAAAATGTGCTACCTTTGTAAGCCGATCTACTATCACCCAAATAGCATCTTTACCACTTGGTGATCTCGGTAAACCGGTCACAAAGTCCATTGTGATGTGTTCCCACTTCCATTCCGGGATAGGAAGTGGTTGCAATAATCCAGTTGGCCTCTGCTGTTCTGCCTTTACTTGCTGACATATCAAGCAACGGGAAACAAACCTAGCTATCTCCATCTTCATTCCATTCCACCAGAAGTGCTGCTTGATATCTTGGTACATCTTGGTCCCTCCAGGATGTATAGAAAACTGAAAACTGTGAGCTTCTGTCATAACTTCCTGTCTGATATCTCCACTAGGTACACATAGACGTGATCCAAACCTAAGTGTACCATCTTCATGGATTTGCATCTCCTTCCTGAGCCCTGACTCACATTCTGCCCTAAGCTTCTGAATCCTTGGGTCCTGTGCCTGAGCTGCCTTGATCCTGTCTACCAAGTCGGATTGAACTTGTAGACTCGCCAGAACTCCTATATCACTAGGAAGTATAATCTCGATGCCCATCTCCTGAAGGTCTTCTAAGATGTGCTTCTGCGTTGTCAACATAAATGCACCGCCCCTTCTGCTGAGAGGGTCTGCTACCACATTAGCCTTGCCTGGATGATACTGAAGCTCAACGTCGTAATCCTTAATCAGCTCTAACCATCTTCTCTGCCTCATGTTCAGCACCTTCTGGGTAAAGATATACTTTAGACTTTTGTGGTCTGTGTACATGTCTACTCGGTCACCATATAAGTAATGCCTCCATAGCTTCAAAGCAAATACTACTGCCGCCAACTCCAAATCATGAGTTGGATAATTCTTCTCGTGGTCCCGAAGCTGCCTAGATGCATATGCTATCACCTTTCCGTGCTGCATGAGGACACATCCAAGTCCTTTACCTGACGCATCACAATATACAGTAAAACCTTCGGGTCCAACTGGCAATGTAAGAATAGGCGCTGATATCAACTTCTGCTTCAAATTTTTAAACGATACCTGGCATTCTGCTGACCAAACGAATGGCACATCCTTCCGTGTCAAGCGGGTCAGGGGTGCTGAAAGTCTTGCAAAATCTGACACAAATCTTCGGTAATATCCTGCCAATCCCAAGAAACTCCGTACATCAGCTACGGTCTTGGGTACTGGCCAACTCTCTACTGCTTCTACCTTCTTGGGATCCACTGCTACTCCAGCTCCTGATACGATATGACCCAAAAATGAAATGTGGTCCATCCAGAACTCACACTTGCTGAGCTTGGCATACAACTGGTTCTCTCTCAGAACCTGCAACACTTTCCTGAGGTGGTCTTCATGCTCCTCTTCACTAGCAGAGTACACAAGAATGTCGTCGAGAAATACTACGACAAACTGATCTAAATACGGCATAAAGATGCGGTTCATCAAATCCATGAATATTGATGGAGCATTGGTCAAACCAAACGGCATTACTAAGAATTCATAATGCCCATACTTCGACCTGAATGCTGTCTTGGGAATGTCTTCCTTCCGAACCCTCACTTGGTGATACCCTGAACGAAGATATATCTTGGAGAAAACTCTAGCCTTGCTTAACTGATCAAATAAGTCGTCGATCCTGGGTAATGGGTACTTGTTCTTTACTGTTGCCGCGTTAAGCTTCCTGTAATCGATGCATAATCTGGATGATCCATCCTTCTTCCCCACAAGTACCACTGGTGCTGCCCATGGTGATACGCTAGCTTGGATGAACTTCTTCTCCTTCAGTTCCTCTATATGTTGATATACCTTGGCCTGCTCCGAATCCGCCATTCTGTAAACCCGATCTGATATCGGTTTAGTCCCAGGTGCCAATTCTATACTAAACTTAATATCTCTAACCGGTGGCAGACCGGAAAGTTCTTTAGGAAACACCTCTAGAAATTCTTCAACTACCTTCGGAACTTGAACTTCTTCCATTATCATTATTACTCCTTGCTCTTGCTGAGTTGCCTCTGATCTAACTAAGGTGAATTTCTTCATGCCTGGAATATCGAAAGATACACTCCCACTACGACAATCTATTGTCGCATGACTGTCTTTCAGCCAGTCCATGCCTAAGATAACGTCAAAATTTCTAACAGGAAATTCTATCAACCGGGCGGGTAAGAAATGCCCGCAAACTACAACGCTACATGCCAAAATAACTCTACTAACTCCTACGAGCCCATTACCAGTGAGTATATTCAACCTCCCTGGCAATGCCTCGAACTCCATTCCTAGCCGTGTCGCAAATTGTGCAGATATAAATGAGTGGGATGCTCCCGAATCAAACAATGCTACTGCGGGATATGAGGCGACGAGAATGTTACCTGCCACAACATCTCCCGATGCTAATGCCTCTTCCAAGGATAGAGTGAATGCCTGTCCTCGACCTCCTTGTTGGTTCCCATGCTGCGGCCTAGCCTGGTGCTGCTGCTGGCCCCTGTCTTGATGATGCTGGGGTGGTCTATGCTGGTGTTGCTGCATCGGCGGTCCCTGCTGCCGAAACATCTGAGCCTGCGATATTAACGGGCGCTGTGCCAACGGTCTCACTGCTACCGCTGGTCCTCGATACTGTCCTGCCCCTGGTGCTGGCAGAGTAGAAAACTGCTGCACTGGTCCTCCTGACCTCGAATTCATGGGACATATGGTAACCCGATGATCTGTATTTCCACATATCAAACATTGCCCGTTCATTGTCCGACACACATCTCTAGTGTGCCCCATCTTTCCACAATAAGTGCAGCCTGCCGGGGGTTGCTGGTTCTTCCTTGGTTGTTGTTGCTGCTGCCTGGGTGGTGCTGGTCCCCGTATTGCCACATCGTGGATACGAATACCAGGGGATGGTGCTGTTGTTCGGGGTGCTGCTCCCCCTCCTCCTTCAATCTGACTGTGGGATCTCTTCTGACCCCCAGTCCTTGTCGTGATCCTCTGACTGGTGATCTCATGCCTGCGGGTTGCCGTCAATACTTCATCAAAATTTTGGTAATTGTGCCCCTCTATCAATTGTAAGAGCTCAAGATGAAACCCTTGCTGGAACCTCATCGCCCTCTGGCGCTCCGTCACCACCATCTCTGGAGCAAACCTACTCAATCTGCAGAACTCTGCTGCGTACGCATCTACAGTCTTGTCGGCCTGCTTGAGGTTAATAAACTTCTGTTGTAGCTCAAAATGCGCCACAACTCTATAGTACTTCATCTTGAACCTTGCAGTAAAATCGTCCCATGCAACAGGACGTCTGATACCTACTTCCTCTGCTTCCCACCAATCACATGCGAGATCCTGAAGTAACAACTTCACTAGATCCACACCTTCTTCTGCCGGTACCTTAGCGGCTATCAGAATAGCCTCAATGTCCTTAAGCCATGCATCTGCTGAGATAGCATCCTCCGTGCCCTCGAAACGACGGGAGTTGTACTTGCAAAACCGGGCTGACGCTCCTGAATCTGTCCTTGCCCCTCTTTCCAATGTCGTCTGTAATCCTTGGTTGAGTAGTACATTCTGCTCTTGTAGCTGAGCGTGCATGCGCTGCTGGGCTAACATCTGGTGTTGTTGAGTAGCCATCATCCCTCTAATGATCTCCAGAAGGGCTGGTGTGTCCACTTCTACAGGGGTAGGTTGAACTATTGGTGGTGTTGGAACCTCTGGATACTGCGATCCAACTGCTGGTTCTACTATCACTTCTTCCTGGATAGTCTCTTGAGTTAGTATCGGCCCTTGTTGCTGACCAACATGGTCAGGTTGTCCATGTTGATGTCCATGTTGTTGCTGTCCAGCTCTGACAGGTGCAGACGAGGTGCCCCTAAGAAAAGGGACAAGAGAACAATAAAACGACCGGACAGGGAAGATCAATGAAGTCAAAGGATACTGGAATGTCAAGATAGAATTGAGAACAACGAATCATGAGATCAAGGGGGAACGTGTGTGATTGAGACATCCTACAAATCAAAATACCCCATAAGTCTGAAATCAGACCTGCATGGGCTACCACTAAGACCTTGTCATGCCCCAGAACCAGAATACTGGAGAGCGGGGGAATGACTCAGCCAGCTACGTATTACGGGTAGATGAATACCGTATAATACGATCAATGCTGTCTAAAAGACAAGGGGGTGCATACTAGGTGAAAGTCTTCCTATAGTCTCTTTATTTCTATTGTCTCAATCATTCAAACAAGAAACAGAAATAGAGAACATGTGAGATAAAGCAGTAAGGCGTCCTAAACGCTCTGTCAAAATGTTCTTGATATCTGGCTTTACAAAACATAGCCAAATTGATGTAGCAAAAGTATACACAATTGTTATCAGCTGCAGTCTGACTTTAATTACAATTATGTAAAAGTAAGTACAAGATAATCCGACTAACATGTCGGTGCCAAACGGCTAAGTATAACGTAAGTGACAAAACGAGCGGTGAAGTAAGGAACCCACTCGAGTCCTCCTGCGATCATCCCTCTAGTGTTGACCATCCTGGAGGTAGAAGTAAGCTGGATCCTCGGGGACCGGCTCTAAATCTGGCCATGCAAAACCAGAGAGGTTAGACCTCTAATAGCAAGTACCACAAGGAAGCACGACATGAGAACTAAAACCAGTAATGAGAAATATGACAAATAGATCTCTGCTTGCCACTAGGATTCTCATAACATCGCGACACTTCGAACCAACCCCCCAACCAAACAAGGACAGAAGTTGGCCCGTCATGTTCTGACATTCTGATCATCCCAGTTAGGTAACAGAGTAGTACAGTACACAAACAAGTCAATTTAAACGGCCATTCAACTACTACGTCTTGCTACTGTGTGTTCCAGGTTATCCTGGAATAATGCAATTAGGGATTCCTCAGTTCTTACTATGTGCAAGCAAGGCTAGTCTATCCAGTGAATCATGTCCGCCATGCATGAATTAGACGAGTCCCAGCAGGACGCCCGTCATCAATATATAATATACAATAAATAATATAACCAGATACTGCTCCATGCCCGTGTGGCAGGTTTACAGTATCTATGGGAACCAGCCGGCCCGTCGGATACAACTCGTTCCAAGGGGGCTGCCATGTAAGAACTCGGGAATCCATTCTCTCCATGCAATCATTATTTTATTTAACTTAATAGTCCCTACGTTGAGTGAAATCCCATGCCGTGGATCATGGTCATTCAAATGAGTACTTTCGTACGGGGTACGATATGCACAACTCTATAACGATACCAGTGCGGTTAGGTTGCAGGTCTTACATAGCGTAATGCAACAATCAAATCTAACCACAGTAATCATGCCTTGACCATAAAGTACACATGCTACTTTTTTAGAAAATAAATAAGTAAATAAATAAATAAATAGATTGAAGCATGCATGTGCATGTATGTCAATATTCGGGATCAGCCAGTCGATTACAATAGTTCATAACATGAACGTGTCTCATTCATTTAATTTAATAAGACGACTAGCCAGCCTCTTAGTTCCAACTAGGAACGCATGATCAATTTAGTCAAGATAACCATCATTATCAATGGTGACAAGGCATGAAAGTCAACTAATATTCAGTGGGGTCGAGTCTACAACTCTCAGGGTTTAATTCCAGTCAATCGGGGTATCTATACTCAATTCACGACACATGGTACATCCCACGTAACAATCTATATTTAACAGAAATATTAACATATCATGATTATATCAAGTTTATGCCAAAAGGCGTAAGGATATAAAATGGACGTTAAATATCTAATAAAATATCAATATACAGGGCTGCACTCAAGTCAGGCTATGCTCAAGTCTACCTAGCGTATGCAAGTCCATACGACTCCTCTTCAAGGCAGCGTATGTACTCCATACGACTCCTTACTATCCAAGCCAGCGTACGCAAGTCATACGCCTCCAAAGGGCAGCATATGAACTCCATAAGACTCCTGACCATCCAAGTCAGCGTATGCAAGTCATACGCTCCCAAAAGGCAGCGTATGGACTCCATACGACTCCTGACCATCCAAGTCAGCGTATGCAAGTCATACGCTCCCAAAAGGCAGCGTATAGACTCCATACGACTCCTGACCATCCAAGTCAGCGTATGCAAGCCATACGCTCCCAAAAGGCAGCGTATGGACTCCATACGACTCCTGACCATCCAAGTCAGCGTATGCAAGTCATACACTCCCAAAAGGCAGCGTATGGACTCCATGCGACTCCTGACCATCCAAGTCAGCGTATGCAAGTCATACGCTCCCAAAAGGCAGCGTATGGACTTCATACGACATACGCTTCCAAAAGGTAGCGTATGCAAGACACGCTTCCTAAAAAGGCAGCGTATGGACTCCATACTGCGCTACGCTAAAGAGCGCGCACAGCTCAGTGACGCAAGCTAAATAGCTAGCGTACACTGCTCACTGTCTTCTCCAAACAGCAAGAACTCCATGGTTGCACCCCAAAGCTTCAAAAGTCCATAACTTGGTCAAAACAAGTCCAAATCCAACTTTCCAAAGGTCAAAATTGGGTAGAATAAAACTCTCTACAACATGGAACCATCAAAATTTGCAAACAAAGAAGTTTGATAGATCAAGACCACCAAAATCCAAAAATACTAATTTCTAGATCTACAAAAATTAAGACTTCGAAATGAGAAATGCCAAGTTCTAAACTCTCTTAGGATCACGAGAGGAAGGCAAATGAACTATAAAAACATGGGTTCTCATGGAAAGCAAGTTGTACTTGCCTATGGTTGGTGGGTGGAGAGAGTAATGAAAGGAAGAAGAAGAGGAGTAATGGTGAAGGAGTTTATGAAAAGAGAGAAAGAGATGGAAGCTTTAAATGAAGGGGATGGTAGGTGGGAGTTGGGCCGGGTCCAATGGGTCGGGTTGTAGGGGATCCAACCAAAGCCAACCCGAACCCAAATAAGCAAGACTAAGGTAGGGAATAAAAGCAGGAAATGAAGTGCAGAAATAAAATTGCAGAAATATAATTGCAGGAAATAAATTAACATGAAAATTTAAAGAGCAGATTAATTGATTAACATGAAATTAAAGGAATTTAAATACAGGATAATACATGATAAATATTAAATAAATACATGATAAATATTAAATAAATATACATGAGTTATACATGTATAAAAATACGCATTCTGGAAACGGGGAGTGACACACCCACGTGTAGCCCTGGCATAGGGCTACATGATCGACACTTCATATCGTGTCTACGATGAGTCTGGACACGATATGAACAGTGTATCAGTAGGTTGTTTCCGTGCACACAGTCACAGTGTCGAACCCGTGCAAGCTGAAATACGTGTCCGACACGACACTAGAGGCCACAAAACTTGGGAGGCATGTTCGTCGACATTGCCCCCTCGTGTCCACCAAGTTTTATGACGTCTTAAGTCGTGTCATGTCAACTACAAGCCCCGAGTAGCAGGACACTGTGTGCGGGCTCGTACAAGCGTGTTCGTGTCCATTTTGGACACAGACACGACACAGAATCAAGCTCAGTGTTAGTAATTCATGATCAACATGCTAAGGGCTACGCAAACTTGTAATTTATTGCAAAAAATAAGAAAAAAAGATCCACAGTGATATTTCATCGAACACAAAGTAAAGGACACTGATACGTGTCCGATACGCACATCAAATCAGCACCAATTCCTACCAAACTTGCTCTACACCTAAGGGACACCTAAATGAATGCATCTATGGAAAGAAAATAGAAATTTGAATCAATTTGAGAGGTTATATCTGTTGATAGTAAATCTCAATGCACAAAGCTAGAATTAGAGCCCCCTTCCAATTTGCTATGGTCCAATGCTCCTCAAACCTTGCTAGCAAGCTCCACTAGCCTCCTCTACTGTTGGAGATGATGATGCAAGCCTCTAGGTTCAATTTGGGATCAATTTGGATAAAGGGAAGAAATTAGGGAAGAACTAAATTAAAGTTTCTTTGTTGATATTAAAAAGAGGCAAGGGGATTCATAAGTTACTTGTAAGGGAGAACCTATGTGTGGCCGGCCAACCTAGGCAATTAGGGTTAGGGCATGTTGGGGGGTGAGCTATAGGCTTCTTTCTTTGTAAAGTAAGGTCCATACAAAGGCGCAAGTCTCAAGTTAGGGCTTCCCTCACAAATATCTATAGAAAATATCTCACCAAAAATAATATCTAGATATTTCTATTCTTGGCACTTAGTAGGAATGTTCTAATCTAGATTCTAACCTCATGACTAATCTAGATTAGGCTAAACTTCTAGGTCAAGTCTCAAATAAATAAATAGCACATATTTAATTAATAAAAACTCAATTTCACCAAAAAGTCAAAATGACCAAAATACCCTCAAGTCAAAAATGTGGTAGTGACATCCTCCACGAGGAAAACCAAGTTAAATTACTTTGTTTGCGTATGCTCTTTTGATCTTTATTAATTTTCACATTACTACTCTGATTACTTACTCTCTTGGTAGTTGGTTTCTGGACTTGTTATAGAGTTGAATTTTTAATTGGTTATTATTGACACAAACTCTATTCACCCCCTCTAGAGTTGCCTACACGTAACTTCAATTGGTATCAGAGCTCTATTCTCTTGATAAAGGATTAACATCCTAGAGCTGATCCATGGCAACCACACACCCTATCTTTACCAACTATGGTGAAGGACAGTCCACTAATAGGCCACCCCTATTTGATGGAACCAACTACAGGTATTGGAAGACTAGAATGAGTTTCTACCTAAAGTCTCTAGACTTTGATTTATGAACCATAGTCACAGATGGTTATAAGAAGACTGCTAGAATTATTGTTGAGAGGAATCTCAAAGATAAATTCTATGACAAATATACTGACCAAGAAAAGAAACATGCTAGTCTAGATGCTAGGGGTATTAATGCTCTCTTCTGTGCTATAGACATGACTGAATTCAATAGGGTCTCTACATGCTCCACCTCATACGAAGTATGGAAGCTTTTGGAGGTGACCCATGAAGGAACCACACAGGTGAAAAAATAAAAAATCAGTCGTCTGACACAAGAGTACGAAGCATTCAAGATGAAGCCCAATGAGACGATCAAATAAATGATCACTAGATTCCTCGATATCGTCAACCCTCTGTCCTCTCTTGGTAAAGACTACTCCAACCATAAGAAGATACACAAGGTGCTAAGGGGACTAATGAAGAACTAGAACCCCAAAGCCACGACAATCATCGAAGGCAATAATCTCACCACCATGTCTCTGGAAACTTGGGTAGGCTAGATGATGATGCATGAGCTCGATCTCAAAGACTTTGAAGAAGCGACTCCAAAAGAAAAAGAAATTACTCTAAGAGCTCATCGCCGAAAGACTGCTCCAGAAGAAACAGACGATGATGACTCCGAAGGTGATGATCAAGTACTCATGGTCTGCAACATCAAGAAGTTTCTTCGTTTCAACCAAAGAAAGAAGGAACAACACAAAGAAGACGATGAAGAGCCCATATGCTTTGGCTGTAAGAAGACGGGGCATGTCAAGAAAGATTGCCCTACAACAAAGAAAGGAAGCTGATATGAAAGATCGTATAAGCGGCCAACCTCTCGAAAGTATGCCAATACAAGTATCTGGCACGAGAGCGAAGCCATTGACTTGAAGAAGAAGAGGACTCGCCCTAAGATACAGCAAACGTCTGCCTAATGGCAACGTCCGAAAAGGTAACAAACGATCCTCTTGATAACTTTAGTTTTGATGAACTTGGTGATGCCTTTAGTAACTTACTTGAAGATCACAAGAAGTTGCTTAGCAAGTATAAACATGCAAAGGATAAGATCAAGACTTATGAAATTGAGATTCATAGACTTTCATGTTTACTTGATAATGTTAGAGATACACCACCCACGGATAACACTGATGAGGTATCCAAGCTTAAATTAAGCTTACACGATGCCGAATCTCGTATTGAGAAACAAACACATGATATTACACCACTCAATAAAGAACTCTTAGATGAGAAAAAGAAGTATAATCTTGTTGCTGTAAGAATTGATGCCTTAACTGTCAAGTATGATGATATGTGCAATACCTCTAAAAGATTAGAGATCAAACTGGGAAAACAAGCTGTTCAGTCTCAAACCTAGTCTCACAGTCACAACACGTACACAAGACAAAAAATTGTTCAACACAAGAATACACGTCACAAAAAAAACACATATACTCATGCTGCTCACAATCATGCCTTTATGTATACTTATTCGCATGTAGCACGAAAAACACCTACACATACACGTGGCACACATAAACATGCTTTTATGAACACACACTCTCATGTAGCACGACAAACTCATAGACATCACTATTATCCTGCTCCTAATACGAACATACATGCTATATGTCACTACTGTGGTAAACATGGACATACTTCACTACAATGTAGAATTGGAAGACTGGTTGATTTAAAACTATATGCATAGATACCGAAGACTAACCTTTCAGGACCATCAAAGATTTGGGTACCAAAGGTCACATCTACTCGTAGTGTAGGTAGACCTTCCTTCATCCTCTAAAAGCAAGTGGATTCTCAATAGTGGGTGCTCGAGACACATGTCTAGAAATACAAATCTTTTTGCAACACTATCGATGAAAAGGGAAGGATATGTATCCTTCGGAAATAATTTGAAAGGTTATATCTTAGGCAACGGTACTATTGGCAATCCTTATTCTTCCGTCATTAAGGATGTCTATTTAATGACCGAGTTAAATCATAATATCGCGACCCGTACCCAGTGTAGGGGCACGAGAAGTAGGTACGTCCAGCCTACGCCATAGTATCGATGGTAGAACGCTGTTCTAGGTCACAATCCCAACTAATACTATATGATATAATCTCCAAATGGAGGACAATCTCAGAAGGATACAATTTCAATCATAAAACTAGAGGTAGATAATCAGCACGATGAAATATATAACATCAACAAGAGGGATACAACCAAAAATGAATAAGTCAAGTGTTTAACAAACACAAAATCTCAATATCTAAAATAAAACACATATCCAAGATAAACAAGAAATAAGATAAACAAAACTCTAGACATCTACTCCAAGCTCTACTAGTGTCCTCTAGGCTAGCTGTGATCCTCCAAGTTACTTGTAAAATTTTATCAACAGGTCCAATTTGGACAAGAACGAATACATATCTCTCATACGGTTCATATTATGATAGGAAATGTAAAGCAAGCTATAGAATAAAATACATAAAAAGCTGTATAAAATAAACATGAAGAGCAAAAGAGAATATAGTAAACTAGAAATATAAATATGGAAAAATAAGAACTGTAAGTGACTAAGTGATTTAGAGCACAAGATGGTTATGTGAACGGCTTAAATTTGCACATGATTATGCGACGGAGTTTACACATGATTATCTACTTTGGAATTGTTCACATGACCACTTCTACTCTCCTATATCCCAATCAATACACAAGGATCTAGACATGTTATGTTATTGCACATGAAGATTTATACATGAAGCTTATGAGAACATGAGTGTAAATAAATAGTTTATACATGAAGCTCATGGATCATGAGAGTACATGAGAGCACATGAGTGTACATAAATAATAAGAGTCCAAGGAATACATGATGTTCGTGAAAAGCACACACGACATGATGTATCCGATGCACCCGAGGGAGATAACATCTCATGAAAAGATCCATATAGTACTAATCCGTGATAACATCATGTTAGCATCAAGTAAAGTAGTCTATAGCAAGAATATAAGTCCTAGCACTTATGAAACGGTCAGAGAATGTACTCGCTTGATAACCTGAACAGATTATGAGAATAGATGTCCAAACAAGAGTTACAGTGTCCTATTTAGAGCAACACATATTACAAAGTATCTAACATGAAATAAAAGAAGTTTACAATGCACTCTAGGTTATTCTAGGCCATACTAGGTCAAAGTCAACTCTGGTCAACCATTCTAGTCAAACTAGGTCAAAGTCAACTATTGGTCAACTCTGGTCAACCATTCCAGTCAAACTAGGTCAAACCTAAGTCAACTAGTCATTAGTCTAGGGTTTGGTCGTCAACACGTCCATTTAGACCTATTAGAGTCAATTCTAGGTCATTCTAGGTTAAAGTCAACTCTTGGTCAACTCTAGACAACCATTCCAGTCAAACTAGGTCAAACCTAAGTAAACTAGTCAAATGTTCTAAGTTTAAGTCAAACTTAAGTTAACTAGTCCATTTAAGTCCATTTGAGTCAATTACAGGTCACGTTTGACCCACAGTTGACTTTGGTCAACTTGCTAATTAAACCTTGCCTAACTAGGCCTATAGGTCCATTCTAAACTAACTCACTAACCATAGGCTAATATCTTATATCACTATCAAATATACATATGCATATATATACATTCAATTCAAAAATATATATCATATATATATATATATATATATATATATATATATATATATATATATATATATATATATATATATATATATATATATATATATATATATATATAAAATATATATATATATATATATATATATATATATATATATATATAAGGAAAGAGAAAAAGTGAAATAGACATGTGTGTGTGTGTGATGTTGCTGGTGTAATGGGGACAGACCCCAACCTGAGAAAATTCCCAGGAAAACATAGCCAAGGCAACCCAATACAACATAAGTCTATATAGGAACATATATACAAATATATATATATACATACATACATATATATATATATATATATATATAAGGAAAGAAGGAAAGAAATGTGTGTGTGTGTGTGTGCTGGTGAGGCGGCCCCCCGACTTCACAGGGCAAGCTGCTGCTCTTGTCGGTGGAAAGATGGCCCAGCTTGCCCTGATCTCCCACCCCGCCTTCGCCAGCATAGCAGAATCCCCTCTCATCTCCAGCATCGTCTCCACGGAAGACCCGGATAGCATCGGACTCGCCCTCGCTGACAGGCTTCTACAGGCCCAGGAAGCCAGATTCTTTGACCCCTCCAACCCCCTCTGCACGCTGACTGACCTTGAAGGCGCTGCTGTCAACCAGCCAGAGAAGTATGGTAAGTCAAAAAACAGACAGCTCGAAGTGTCGGTCACCCCATCTACAGCGCCCTCGAACAACAGATCTTATCACAACAAAAAGAAAAAGCACGGCCTCAAGCCCACGTCCATGACCACGAGGTCAGCCGCGAAGCTCAACAACCATCCCCTCACACCCATCCCAATGCTTAACATCCTTTCGTGGAATGTCAGAGGGCTGGCCAATAAACCCACCTTGAACAGATTATTCAATCTCAAGAAAATCCACCGTATTGACATCTTAGTCATTATCGAACCCAAAATCCCTCATACAAAGCTCAAGTCCATCCAGCTGCATCTCGGCTTCCCGGCCGCCATCGCCGGATGCAACGACATCTGGATCCTCTTCACCGCTGATTGCAAATTTTCCATAGTTCATGACTCGAAACAGGCTCTCTCCTATTGGTTAGAACACCCCTTTCTCTAATCTCAAACCCTCCTCTCCGCCGTCTACGACAACTGTGACATCCCCGAGCGCAAACAGCTCTGGGCTACATTGTCAGACACCCACCTCCACCTCCACAACCTTCCGTGGCTGTGCGTCGGCGACTTTAACACGCTCTCGAGCAGAGACGAGAAGTCCGGGGGCCGTCCACCCCCTACACAGGCCATGAACGACTTCAACACCTTCATCTTCAACGAGCACTTGTCTCCACTCCCTTTCTCCGGTAGCATATTCACGTGGTGCAACATGTAAGAAGGTGCCCGTAGACAATATTCCCATCTCGATCGAGCGCTGATCGAAAAGCTCTGGTTCGAGATAGGTATCATTACCAACCTTTCAGACCTCAACTCCACTAAATCGGATCACTCTCCCCTCCTGATCGAGATCAGCAGCAACTCCAACCCCATCAAGAAACCTTTCAGATTCCTGGACTTCTGGAGCTACCACCCGCAATTCTGTAATGTCATGGCCTCCACTTGGAGGTCTTCGAGCAACCCCGACCCCCTAGTCCGAGTGGCAGACAATGTGAAAGTGACCAGGAGAGCGCTTTCAATTTGGAGCAGAAGTGCCTTCGGTAATATTTTTCAGGCGATTAAGTTGGCTGAGGATGATGTTACCCGGGCGGAGCTCCGGTACATCGCGAACCGCTCAACGGAGAACCGCACGATGCTCAACCTCACCAGAGCCCTCCTCAAATCCAGACTGAAGGTCGAGACCGTATTCTGGAAATAGAAAGCCAGACTAACCTGGGATGCAGAACGAGACAAAAACTCTAGCTTCTTCCACTCTTGTGTCAAAGGCTGCAGGCAACAGCTTAACCTTCACCAAATCACCGACGACAATGGAACTTTACTTAAAGACCAATGGAGCATCCACGAAGTGGCTACTATTTTCTTCACCAAATTATTCTCTCAAGAGATCATCGCTATGGATGAGGAGTTCCTGGCCAAGATCCCCAAGTTGATCAGCGCAAGTGAGAATGAGCAGCTCTTGACCCCCCTTCCCCGGACGAAGTCAAATCTGCTGTATAGGCGCTCGACGAACACAGCGCTCCCGGTCCCGACGGCTTCTCCGGGGTGTACTTTCGATCCTGCTGGGACATTATAGAACACGACCTCTACGAGGCCAATGTTGCCTTCTTTCAAGGCACCAGATACCCTAATTCCATTTCCTGCGCTAACCTCATCCTCATCCCCAAAACAGACAACCCGGAGACCTTTCGTGATTTCTGCCCCATCAGCTTATGTACCTTCACCAAAAAAATAATATCGAAGATCATCGCAACCCGCATGTCCGTTCTCCTCCCCAAGATCATTTCTGAAGAGCAAAGCGGTTTCGTCCCGGGTCGGAACATCACCGAAAACATCCTTCATGCGCAGGAAATGATTACTTGCATGAAATTCTCTGTCAAGGGGGGAACATCGCTATCAAGCTAGACATGGAGAAGGCCTATGATCGACTGGACTGACAGTTCATGATTTGGGTTTTCAGGGCATTCGGTTTCTTTGAAAGCTGGATTGATGTCATCTTCAGATCCATTAGCAACTCCTGGTTCTCATCCGTCATCAACGGGCAAGCCGAGGGCTTCTTCAAATCCAGCATGGGGGTTAGACAGGGCGATCCCTTATCTTCTACCACCTTCATCATAGCGGCAGACACGCTTAGCAGGAACCTCAACAGCATGAGTAACACCCACAGATTCAATCACTTTTACACCACCACTGGTTGCCCCCTTCTCACCCACCTAGCCTACGCTGATGACATTCTTATCTTCTCCTCTGGCGATATCGGGTCGGTCGAGGTGATCCATCGAACGCTTGAGAAGTACACCAGATGTTCGGGGCAGAGGATTAATACCAACAAAAGTATCATCTACACCCACCACAAAGCTGACAGGACCCACTCAGCGAATCTATCCAACTTAACCTCCTTCTCCACAGCCTATCCTCCATTCTCCTACTTGGGGGTCCGCTGGTTTACGGTAAAGCGAACTCAAGCATCTTCGACAACCTGGTGTGCAAAATCAGGAAGAAAATCGAGGGCTGGCAGAACGCAGCCCTCTCTCCGGGCGGTAAGATGATTCTGATCAAGCACTTCCTTTCTTCCATCCCCAACTACACTCTAGCTATTTGCTACCCTCCAATAAAGTTTTATCATCATTAGAAGCCCTCTTCTCCGATTTCTTCTGGGGCCACTCTAAAGGGAAGGACAAACACCACTGGGTCGGCTGGAAAACCATGGCCAGACCCACGATCGAGGAAGGACTGGGATTCTGTAAACTGTCGAACATCGTCGACACCTGCTCTATGAAGTTATGGTGGAAGCTTCGTACGGAGACTTCTTTATGGACCAGGTTCATGTCGGCCAGATACTTTCGATACTCCCACCCCATGACCGCAGTTGCTAACAACCGATCGTCTGCATCCTGGCACCGTATCCTTCATGGGCGTCACCTCGTGGAATCACACATCCGCTTGCAGCTTAGAAACGGGTGATCGTCAATGTGTCACGAACGCTGGCTCGGAGAGCTCGCCATCACCGAAACCCTAATTTGATACTGAACTACACGATCTGCGATTTATGGGACCCGGTCTCGGGCTGGCGATGGGACAGGGTCAGAGATTGGCTTGGTCCAGAGACTGATGTCAGACTCGCAGCCGTCGCGGTGCATCTCCTTGATGCTCCCGACGCCAGGAAGTGGTCTCCCAAATTCGACGGACTCTTTTCGTTGGCCTCGGCCAAGGCGGTTCTTAGAGTTAGCGGAGTGCCTTCCCCGATAATCGCCCCATTCTGGTCTTCCTGCATCCCCGCCAAATGGTCTATTTTGCTGCGGAGAGCATATCGCAGGAAGCTACCGACCAATGACTCCTTGTCCTCCATCGGCTTCAGCCTCGCATCGAAATACCACCGCTATACCTCTCCCCGTAAAGAAACTGTTGAGCACGTACTGCTAGTCGGTGACCTCGCTTCTCTATTATGGGCCAGCCTCTCTCACCGTTGCAGGCACAAGCTCCAAACCGGGGGCTTCAACGATCCTCTAGCTAGCTGAGGCCACTCTCATGTGCATCAGATCGTCGCAGCCACCGTCATTTGGGTCCTCTGGAAGAATCAGAACAAATTCAGATATGAAGGTCACCAATTCAACCCCAACCAGCTGATCAGGGAGATCCTTCGGCAAATCGCAAAGTTTAGCAAGCGATGCTCACACTCCGCGGACTTCGTCAAGTCGGCTCTATCCCAACCCTGGGCTTGGACCACGACCGGTTTTTGGGTCCTGCCTTCTTTTTTTTCTCTAATTCAGCTCGCGCAAGATGCACTTACTTGTATAGGCCTCGGCATTTTGCGCCTGATACATCAATAAAGCTCTGTTTCGCCAAAAAATTATATATATATATATATATATATATATATATATATATATATATATATATATATATATATATATATATATATATATATTTGATATTATTGAATATTTCAGTTTAAGAGTTATTCTTAGATTTGATATGTTAATTATGTATATAGCTTGTAGTTAGTTTCTAGGAGAATAACTCTTAAACTGAAATATTCATAATATCAAATATATATATATATATATATATATATATATATATATAAAATATATATATATATATATATATATATATATATATATATATATATATATAAAATATATATATATATATAACCTAGAAACTAACTACATGCTATATACATAATTAACATATCAAATCTGAGAATAACTCTTAAACTGAAATATTCATAATATCAAATACACACACACACATACACATACACACACACACACACAACTATTAACTTATATATATATACATATAGATATGCATACACCGATACATATAAATATACATATATATACACATAGATAATTGGGAAAAAGGTGGCCCACATGTGTGTCAACAAGTGGGGGTGTGAGACGTATCCACAAAGTGTCAGAATCGTGTCCATTAACCCGTGTCAGGACTCAATTCAAAGTGTCAAAAATCTGCGAAGGTTAGGGCTCGTGCGGCCATGTCGGGTTCGATAGGACACGACACACGATACGGTGAGCCTCGTGCTCGTACACATAGCTAGGTGGGGTCTAGGTCTAGGTAGTCGACACCCTGACACATGTCCACGTGGTGTCCATGCGTCACACGAACAGTGTGTCGGGGACGGCTGTGCGCGCGTGCACGGTGTCAGCCGAATCAATGCAGGTGCGATATCTTCGTGCACACTAAATGATACTTCATGAAATTTCACGAGCACATGGGCAGAGGTTGCCCCCACGTGTCCATAAATTTTTTTGCCAAACTGTGTCGTATCCATCGAGTTATGACACTCAGGATGCAGGACAGTGCACGGGCTGTGCACGGGACCTCGTACAACGTCCCCATGTCTTGTTTGGACACGAAAACAGTGTCAAAAAATAACAAAAAAAGAAGTTCTGGAATCCAGGACAGTGCACGGGCTACAAGTATATGAAATTAGTTTTGAAAAATAACAACTTCTATTTCTAAAAGGCATTTCATCAAACACATGTTAACATATACTGACACGCATCTGATACATATATCAAACGGACACGAAATCTAAGCAAACTACATCTACAGGTCTACGGTACCTAGATGCATTCTTCTATGAAGAAAAAATCAGGATTTAGAGGAGTATAAAAGTGTTTACCTATTGAGGGTCAAAATCTCAATGCAAAAAGCCTCCAAACGCTTCGACACCAACTTCCTAGGGTCCAAAGCCTCCAATTCCTTGCTAGCAACCCTCCTGCAACTTTTTCTCCTCCCAAGGATCACAACGCAATTTGTTTGGTCCAAATCGGATGAGAGATGAGAAAAATAGGCTACTTTGAGGAAGGTGGAAAATTTAGGGTTTATAATGGAGGCTTGAGGCTATGTGATATGTTATATAGGAGGGGGGGTCTGTGTTTGGCCGGCTATGTGCTGGAATTAGGGTTAGTGTTAGGGTTTAGTCACCAGGCCACTCAACTTAAGTCAAATTAAAGCCTTTTAGCAAAAAGACCAAAAAGCAATATATTAAAAGCCCTAAAATGAATTTAAGAAGTTTCCTAATTGGGATTTAATCTCAAAATTCAAATCTAAATGATAATTAAGTTTTCTAATCATGGTTAGTCTCTAAACATGGTTATCTAAGGTTAAACCAAAAGAACCACTATAACAAAAAACAATAATTAAAAATATTAATAAGATAATTTAAAAATTACACAATTACCAAAATACCCTTATTCTAGAAAAGTGGTAGTTACAAATCTACCCTCCTTAAAATAATTTTGTCCTCGAAATTAAAGGTTGGTAGTGGTAGTAGAAGAAGATAGTAGGTTTAGGCGATATCTTAGGCACGATCAAGGAATGACGAGTTTTGTACGATCGGGACAAATATTTCAAAATTATTTAGGCACGACGAGTGATTTTGGCATGATAGATTCGTGATATGAACAAAATTATATATGCACGATTTAGAGGCAAGGTAAAATGTATAATTATGGTCGTTAAAATCACGATCAAGGGATTCAAAGTCGTCTTAGTCATGCTAGGTCATCTAGGCACGACTAATCACACGAAATTCAGATATGATTTAGGAAATCAAATCATGTTTGGAAAGAGTTTAGGCACGAGTGTTTAAAATCCAAAGATGAATAAAATTGAAAGTTAAAGCACGAGTTACAATAGCATTGAAATCCAAAAAAAATTAGTCTCGACACTATCTAAATTGATCAATTCCTGGTAAATTAGGATTTGGGCAAGATGCAGAACAAGGTCATCGAAATCTGAGCATAAGCATCCAAGGATGGAAATCCATATCACAATTGAATTTAATTCAATTGGGTATGACCCAAGATATTGGTATGTTAAGAAAGATGACCAAAGTCGATTGGTCGCGATCAAGGAAGTTAGGGTTGAACGATATTGAAAACTTAAAGGATGATTCAAGGAAGTGGAAAAAGTTAATTTTTCTCTTTTTAATAGGGAAAGTAAAAGATAAGGTTGTATAGGGAAGTCAAGTTAATCATCTCTCTCTGATACTATCAAGTTTATCTGATCATCATTTGCCAATCATATCTTTTTCTCACAAGTCCTAATATGAAAATCAACCTTTATATGACTACCACCAAAATTATACCCTTCCGTCATGAAGATTGGACCTTGTCATGATCACCGTAGGCTCAATTTCCTAAATTCCAAAACATTACTCATGAAGCATACCCTTCTTATTAGGAATCAACACTAACCACTTAATCATCATAAATCCAAATTCTTCTACCTTGTCCTAAATTGGATCCGAAACCTCTAAATCAGTTTTATGAAATCCTGGAACCTCTTCAAATTACTCTCCTTGTATTATTCAAATCTAAAACTGTCACCCCCAGTTTTTCAAATTAGGGGTATTTTTGTCATTTTCAAGTTTAATGATATTTTCGGAATTTTATTTGATTTTATATGATTTTTAGGAATTTATTTAAGTCGGTTTGAATTTTATCCAATTCGGACCCAATTTGGAGACCCGGGTAGCCTGGACCTTAGTGGGACCCACAAACTAGCTGTGTTTGGCCCACATGCCATCATAATTAGGCTAGAAATCTTTAACCCTATTTCCATGACTTAATTAGTCATTTTAGAGACTTAATTAGTCGTTTAGAATCGAACCAAATCAAACCGAACCAACCCGATTCCAAATTGAACCAAACCAAGCTTAATGGGTTGTGGGCTATTGGATCCCAACCTAATAGCCCATGGGAGAGGTGGCCGGCCATGCTAAACCCTCCCTCTCTTTCTTCTCCACAAAGTCACCCACTTCTTCTTCTTCAAAAATCTCTTCTTCCTCTAAGCTCTCTCTCTCCATTAGGTTTGTCATTAACTCTCTACTTATTTCTCCTCTTCATTTACTTCCCTCACATTAATTAGAGAGGATAACATTCTCTACACTTTGCCCCTAGATTTCATTAGGTTCCCTAAAATCTAGGTTAAGGGATTAATTAGGAGTTTTATATTGAATAATATATGTATATATATATATATATATGTGAATATATATGTGTATATATGTATGTATGTATAATATGAATAAGTGGTCGTGTGTGTGTGTTTATATATATAGGTAGAGGGATGGATAGATATATATATATATATATAGATATCTAATTACCTATAGGAAATTGTAGATAGATGTATATATATATAGATATATATATATATATATATATATGTATAGATAGATATATATATGTAGGATAGTATATATGTATATACATAGAGGGTCGAGAGGGAGAGAAGTAGTAGCAGCAGCAGCTGCAGAGGCATAGCAGCAGCAGCAAGCAGCTGCACAGCAGTAGCAGGCAGCATACAGCAGCAGCAGCTGCAGGACTGCAGCAGCAGCAGCAGTCTAATGCAGCAGCAGCAGCAGCTTAGTGCAGCAGCAGCAGCTAGCAGTCCAAAAACCCCCCTGTGACCCCTACGTACACCTTAAACCCCCCCCCCCAATGGCCTATATATATGTATATATGTAGGTATATATATATATATATATATATATATATATATATAGATATATATATATATATGTATATATGTGGATAGATAGGTAGGAAGTTAGAAAGAAGAAGTTAGGAATAAGGAGAAGAAGAAAGGAAGAATTGAAAGAAAGATAGAAGAGAGAATAGGAAAGAAAAGAGAAGAATTAGGAGGAGTTAGGAAACAAGAAGAAGGATTTGAGTTAGAAGAAACAGATGAGAAGTTGAGAAGAAGAAGAGGAACTAAAATTGAGATGAAAAGAGGAGATTGAGAATTAGAGTAAAAGAGGACTTTTTGATAGAAATCGAGTTAGAAGGGGAAATTGAGCCCGGAGCATCGGATCGCGATGAAACTTGACATGGACCTAGGTTACGTGATTTAGATTTTGCGGGTAAGCTCCCGGATGGAAATCGGGGTCATAGGGCGCCGGTATCGCGCCGTGTCAATGCGTATCTCGAAATATTCGAGATTTCTGCATAGGGCCGTAAGGTGGACTAAACGTCCACTTTACTTAGGTATTTTGGTAGATAACGAACCTATAGGATAGTACCCTACTACCCTAAGGAGATCGGGTCAAAATAACTAGCGTAGGTAGGCTATCTAGATTATCGCCAAGGGTAGAAATTTACCCTTAAAAAGGGTAAATTAGGGAATTGGCCCACGTCCAAGATTTGAGTTTCCAAGTCCAAGATGGACTTGGATATGGATTGTATAGGTTGGTAATGAGTAGGATTAGCTGTCTAAACCTAGTCTTGGACCCGGTTGACCACGGTTGACTTTTTGGACTAAAAGTCAACTATGGGTCAACACTTTACCCAATTTGGTCCCAAATTCCATCCAACTTGGACCGTTGACTAAAAGTCAACTATTAGTCACCAGTGACCTAGAGTTGACCTAGTGTTGACCTTGAGTTGACCAAAATTGACCCGTTGACCAAAAGTCAACGGTAAGCCAGTTTTCGACCTAGATTGATCCGGTTTAACTTCTAATGTTCTCCCATGACCAAGATTGATCCGACTAGACATGTCTTGACCTAGAATGACTAGATAGGGTTTATTTTGATTTAACTTTACTTCCTAAACTTAGTATTGATACGTCTTGTTCTCTATAGGTCCTCGAGACGCTGCATTTGCTCCGATTGATGTACCATATCATATTTCAGGCAAGTACATTCTCTGACACTTTTCCAATTTATGCTGACTGATATAATCCATGTAATTAGTGTAGATATGCTTGTTCTCGACACATTGGTCACACGGGTTGGTATTCATGGATCCCGACATGTCCTTGTTGTCTTGGTATGTCTTGTGCAAGCCCCCTTGTAGTTCTTGTGCAGTACATGGACGCCAATTCTCGAGGAGACTAGCTCCCTTCTCATAGAATCCCGCGTCGTAGCGTGTCTTATTTGGATCCACTCTACCAGTCGGGGGAATGAGGAGTATTAGTGTAGACATGTGGTCATTATCCACCTTGTTACTCTTGTAGACCTTGTGAGTGTTAATCATACACTCCACGTATGATTAACCAGGCCAGTAGACCTTGTACAAGACCCAAGCCGGCTACATGTTGTAACTAGTATTCACACACCTAGATATATGATTCTTGATTCTTGTACATGCCATGATCAGTTTACTTGCCTTGTTCTAGCTTTAGTTTTACAGCTTACCTTGCCATGATTCTCACATGTACATTATATAATTTTCTTGTATATACTCTCTATTTACAGATTATAGCTTTTGTCATATCTTGTGAAATGTTGTTAGTGGATTGTACTCGTTCCATCCTGACATGATATATTAAAATATTACAGATACAGATGAGGGAGACTACTGTACCTACTACGGTCCGGATGATGTAGTGGGAATGGACTTGGAGACTTTGGTCCAGCAGGGCTTAGCTCCGCCTGACGAGACCCTACCTATTACTTAGTTAGTGTAGGTCTTTGTACTGGACATTGTCTCCAGCTACTTTTGAGACTGTATTACATTTTGGACTGTATTAGAGACTTGGACTGTATATATTCTTTGTGTTTGGACTTGACAGGTTATTATTATTTTATCGTCTTGTTGTCTTTACATTTCTGTCTTTACTTTGTTATCTTAGAGTCGTGATTGAGTACTCGTATATATATTCATTGCTTGTCCTCCGTTCGGAGTTGACCATATTCTCGACAGGTTTTTGTTATATATATATAAACTGTTTAGAGTAGAAAATCTACAGCGTTCCACGCCGATTTTTCGGTGAGGGCTGGGCGTTGTCGCGTCACGTGCCCTTTTAGCGGGTGCGGGTCGTGACACGTTTTAGTGGTGGCCCATGCAGGTCAGAAGTCGCAATTAGTGCGATGTCGTAGCGGCACTCGTCTTAGAGTGTTGACTACGATCCTGTGTTACACATAGGTGGTAGTAGGCTAAGAGTGCTCAATCACAGTAGGATCTTTCCTTGCTTATCTTGCTTATCGTCTTTGATATTGATTTACTGCATTCTAGCTGTCCTCCTTTGATATTGCCTTCATGTGCCATATTGATATCTTCTTTTCAAATTGTCTCCAGGATAGTTATGACTCACTCTCCTGGCGAGGAGCACGGGGAGACGGAGAGGTCTGCCACCTCTGGCGGACAGGCTCCGGTCACCTCCCCTGCAGATGGGACTTTTGTTGGAGCTCTCGGAGGTACTCCTCCAGCTACCTCGATGACAGTTCCTGGGGTCATTACGGGTACTCTTCCCGCAGTGCCCGGGACCACGACGGGAGCAGTCGGGGGCGTTCTTCCTCCTCTTGTGCAGCGGATTCCTCCGCCAGTTGCAGGCGTACTTCCACCTCCACCTCCTCTGCCTACAGATATGGGGCAGATGCTTACCTTCCTCCAGCAGATACTGGAGACTCAGAGAGCCCAAACCGAGGCTCAGCAGAGGCAGACAGACGCGATGCGTCAGGGCATGGAGGATGCCCATCAGTTGGCCCTTGCAGCCGTGGAGCAGAGGGCTCCTCATCCGGGGACGCGACCGAGGTACGGGGATATCCAGGACTTCAGGAAGCTCGGGCCCCGTGACTTTAGCGGGACCGAGGGCGTGGTCTATGCAGACGATTGGCTCGAGGATATCGAGCGGCAGATGAGGGCCTGCCGCCTGGCAGAGGACCTGAGGGTCGAGGCGGTAGGTTTGCAGTTGCTAGACATTGCGCGCACCTGGTCAGAAACGAGCCAGCCCTAGCTGGAGAGGGCCATACTTGGGCAGAGTTCACGCTCCTCTTCAGGGAGAAGTTCTTTTCCCCCACGGACAAGATTGACCGGTGCGACAGTTCCAGGATCTGCAGCAGGACAGTCTATCTGTGGAGGAGTACGCAGCGGAGTTCGGCCGTCTGAGCCGATACGCAGAGTACATGGTTCGAGACCCGGAGACCAGGGCGAGCCGTTTCAGTGAGGGGTTGGCTTGGGATATCAAGCACCTCATTCCCTCCTTCTATGAGACATATACCCAGATCTATACGGAGGCCCCCAAGGTAGAGCGGGAGTGGGGCTTGAAGCCCAAGAGGGAGCGTGATCATTTCTCGGGAGCTTCTAGCAGCGCGGGGGCTGCTAAGCGCCCCCAGCTTCAGCATCGTTCTTTCCAGCATCACCAGCCGCAGGTTCAGACCCGAGCACCAGTTCAGCAGCAGGTGCAGCACACTCAGCCGAGGCAGGCACAGCATGGGGCTCCTTGCCACTTCTGTAGGAGGCCTGGTCACGTTTGGGAGGTTTGTCGGAAGAGGCTGGGTTTGTGCCTCTACTACGAGAAGGCTGGACATCAGTTGAGGGATTGTCCTACGAACCCTCGCAAGGTAGTCCGTGGAGCGGTAGCAGCTCAGGGGGCACCGGCGAGAGTTCCTGCAGTGCAGCAGAGGGGTCCACTTCCGACCCAGCAGCAACGGTTTGTTCAGCACCACCAGCAGCGGGGTGGTCAGGGTAGAGCCTTTGCTCTTGCAACTGAGGAGATCGAGCCAGTCGCAGATGTAGTTGCAGGTTCGGTTCTTCTTGATTCTTTTCCTGCCTTAGCATTGTTTGATTCAGGTGCTACGCACAGTTTTGTGTCAGTTTCTTTGCACTTAGGCACAACATCATTGCTGAATATCTGGGTAGGACTTGCAAGATTATGACTGGGAATGGCATCATCCTAGTTAATAATGTTTGCAAGGGGCGGAGAGTTTCCTTGAGAGGCCGGGAGCTGAGTGCGTGTTTGCTCGTAATGCCACTTTCGAGTTACGATGTAGTACTCGGTATGGATTGGTTGAGCATGCACCACGCTAGCATCGACTGCAGAGGGGACAGGATTCTGTTTAGGCTGCCGGGAGAGCCGGAGTATGAGTTCACCAGGGGTGCAGTGGAGCAGGGAGATGGTTTCTGCGGAGCGTTGTTGGCGGGGCCGGTGTTGCCACATCCACTTATTGCTGAGTACTTGGATGTCTTTTCGGAGGAGCTGCCCGAGATGCCGCCAGATCGTGATGTTGAGTTCTCTATAGATCTAGTGCCGGGCACTGAGCCTATCTCCCAGTACGTCTATAGAGTCAACAATAGCGAGTTAGCGGAGTTGAAGAAGCAGGTCGACGAGCTGGAGGACAAGGGCTTTATTCGATCTAGTTCTTCACCTTGGGGCGCGCCAGTTCTTTTCGTCCCCAAGAAGGATGGTACGGTACGTCTGTGTATTGATTACAGGGCGCTCAACAACCTTACCATCAAGAACAAGTATCCTCTGCCGAGGATTGATGACTTGTTCGACCAGTTGAGCGGCGCGAGGGTGTTCTCGAAGATCGACTTGCGTACGGGGTACCATCAGCTGAAGGTGAAGCGGGATGACATTCCGAAGACTGCCTTTCGGACTCGCTATGGCCAGTATGAGTATACCGTCATGCCGTTTGGGTTGACCAACGCCCCGACGGTATTCATGAACTTAATGAACAAGGTATTTCACCAGTACCTTGACAAGTTCGTGGTGGTCTTCATTGATGACATCCTCATCTATTCGAAGACGCCAGAGGAGCACGAGGAGCACCTGAGGATTGTGTTGGACACTCTCAGGAGGGAGCAGCTGTATGGGAAGTTGTCCAAGTGCGAGTTCTTCTTGGATCGCGTGGAGTTCCTAGGCCATGTTGTCTCTGGCGAGGGGATTTCAGTGGATCCGAAGAAGATTTCTGCAGTGGAGTCCTGGTCGACGCCGAGCTCTGTAGCAGAGGTTCGGAGTTTTCTGGGTCTGGCAGATTACTACCGGAGGTTCGTACAGGACTTTTCCAGGATTGCCCAGCCGATGACCCGCCTTACCAGGAAGGACGAGGAGTTTGTTGGTCCGATGAGTGCCAGGCCGCCTTCGAGGAGCTGAAGGCGAGGTTGACTACAGCTCCTATTTTGACGCTGCCATCTGGATCTGGTGGTTATACGATCTACAGTGATGCTTCAGGATGGGGTTTGGGTTGTGTGCTTCAGCAGCACGGGAAGGTAATTGCCTATGCATCTAGGCAGTTACGTCCTCATGAGAGGAATTACCCTACCCACGATCTTGAGCTGGCAGCGGTCATCTTTGCTTTGAAGCTGTGGAAACACTATCTGTACGGAGAGCGAGTTGAGATCTATACAGATCACAAGAGCTTGAAGTACGTGTTTACCCAGAAGGAGCTGAATATGAGGCAGAGGCGATGGTTAGAGCTGATGAAGGATTTTGATATATCCTTGCAGTACCATCCGGGGAAGGCCAACGTGGTCGCGGATGCTTTGAGCAGGTATCCCGTGGCTATGTGTTTGACGATGGATCGTCACCTTCTGGCAGATCTGGAGAGCTTGGGCATAGAGGTGATAGTTCCTGGGTTCGAGGCGCAGATGTGGGGTCTGCAGGTGCAGTCGGAGCTGATGGACAGAGTCAGGGCAGCTCAGTTTGAGGATGAGGCTCTGAAGGTCATCAGAGAGCAGGTCCAGATGGGACTGTTGGAGGAGTTCTCTTTAGCAGGGGATGGGTCGTTGAGGCATGGTACCAGATTGTGCGTGCCGAGCGGAGGACTTCGGGAGGAGGTTCTTCAGGAGGCGCACCGTTCTCAGTACTCTATGCATCCCGGAGCCAACAAGATGTATAGGGACCTGAGACAGCATATTTGGTGGTATGGCATGAAACGTGAGGTGGCTCAGTTCGTTGCGAGATGCTTAGTGTGCCAGCAGGTGAAGGCCGGGAGGCAGAGACCCGGTGGATTGCTCCAGCCACTCCCCATTCCTGAGTGGAAGTGGGAGCATATCACTATGGACTTTGTATCTGGGCTTCCGCGCTCTCCAGGAGGGAAGGATGCAATTTGGGTCATTGATGATCGATTGACCAAATCGGCCCACTTTTTGCCTTTCAAGGTGGGTTTGTCGACGGAGAGGTTGGCCGAGATGTACGTGCGACAGATAGTCCGATTACACGGGGTGCCAGTGAGTATAGTCTCGGATCGGGACAGCCGATTCACTTCCCACTTCTGGTGGAGTTTGCAGCTTAGCTTGGGCACATCGCTCAAGTTCAGTACAGCATATCACCCCCAGACAGACGGGCAGTCAGAGAGGACGATTCAGACCCTCGAGGATATGTTGTGTACCTGTGTCTTGGACTTTGGGGGATCTTGGGAGGACCACCTTCACTTGGTAGAGTTTGCTTACAACAACAGCTACCAAGCCAGTATAGAGATGTCACCTTTCGAGGCTCTATACGGACGGAGGTGCCGTACTCCCTTGTCTTGGGATGATGTCGGTGAGAGGGTTTTGCTTGGCCCTGAGATGGTGGTAGATGCTGCAGAGAAGGTCAGGATTATCAGAGATAGACTTCGGGTAGCGCAGGATAGGCAGCAGCACTGGGCCGATAGCCACCGGAGACCATTGGAGTTCGAGGTATAGTCTAGATTTTTCTAGTATTTGAGTCTGATTGTGATTGTTTTAGATAAGCTCTAAGTCTTGTTTTGTTCTTAGGTTGATGATCTTGTCTTTCTGCGGATTTCTCCGACGCGTGGCACGATTCGTTTGGTGGCGACGGGAAGCTTAGCCCACGATACATCGGACCATTCCGTATCCTGGGCAGGGTCGGTGTAGTGGCTTACCGACTGGAGTTACCGCCAGCACTGGAGGGAGTGCACTGTGTGTTCCACGTGTCGCAGCTGAGACGGTACGTGGCAGATCCCAGTCACGTCTTAGACCACTCCGAGATCGAGGTGGGACCGACACTCAGTTACCCGGAGAAGCCGGTCGAGATCTTGGACCGAAGAGAGAAGGTGCTCCGGAACCAGGTCATTCCCTTGGTTCGCGTTGCATGGAGACACCACTCTCCAGGTGAGTCCACCTGGGAGAGAGAGGACGACATGCGGGAGCGATTCCCATATCTCTTCGAGCCTTGAGGTAAATTTCTTTTCTTTTCTTCCTTGTTCAGTTCATGATTGCTGTGTTAGTCCTCATTCAATTTCGAGGACGAAATTTTTTTTAAGGAGGATAGATTTGTCACCCCCAGTTTTCAAATTAGGGGTATTTTTGTCATTTTCAAGTTTAATGATATTTTTGGAATTTTATTTGATTTTATATGATTTTTAAGAATTTATTTAAGTCGGTTTGAATTTTATCCAATTCGGACCCAATTTGGAGACCCGGGTAGCCTGGACCTTAGTGGGACCCACAAACTAGCTGTGTTTGGCCCACATGCCATCATAATTAGGCTAGAAATCTTTAACCCTATTTCCATGACTTAATTAGTCATTTTAGAGACTTAATTAGTCGTTTAGAATCGAACCAAATCAAACCGAACCAACCCGATTCCAAATTGAACCAAACCAAGCTTAATGGGTTGTGGGCTATTGGATCCCAACCTAATAGCCCATGGGAGAGGTGGCCGGCCATGCTAAACCCCCCCCTCTCTTTCTTCTCCACAAAGTCACCCACTTCTTCTTCTTCAAAAATCTCTTCTTCCTCCAAGCTCTCTCTCTCCATTAGGTTTGTCATTAACTCTCTACTTATTCTCCTCTTCATTTACTTCCCTCACATTAATTAGAGAGGATAACATTCTCTACACTTTGCCCCTAGATTTCATTAGGTTCCCTAAAATCTAGGTTAAGGGATTAATTAGGAGTTTTATATTGAATAATATATGTATATATATATATGTGTATATATGTATGTATGTATAATATGAATAAGTGGTCGTGTGTGTGTGTTTATATATATAGGTAGAGGGATGGATAGATATATATATATATAGATATCTAATTACCTATAGGAAATTGTAGGTAGATGTATATATATATAGATATATATATATATATATATATATATATATATATATATCTATATATATATATATATATATATATATATATAGATATATATATGTATAGATAGATATATATATGTAGGATAGTATATATGTATATACATAGAGGGTCGAGAGGGAGAGAAGTAGTAGCAGCAGCAGCTGCAGAGGCATAGCAGCAGCAGCAAGCAGCTGCACAGCAGCAGCAGGCAGCATGCAGCAGCAGCAGCTGCAGGACTGCAGCAGCAGCAGCAGTCTAATGCAGCAGCAGCAGCAGCTTAGTGCAGCAGCAGTAGCTAGTAGTCCAAAAACCCCCCTGTGACCCCTACGTACACCTTAAACCCCCCCCAATGGCCTATATATATGTATATATGTAGGTATATATATATAGATATATATATATATATATATATATATATATATATATATGTATATATGTGGATAGATAGGTAGGAAGTTAGAAAGAAGAAGTTAGGAATAAGGAGAAGAAGAAAGAAAGAATTGAAAGAAAGATAGAAGAGAGAATAGGAAAGAAAAGAGAAGAATTAGGAGGAGTTAGGAAACAAGAAGAAGGATTTGAGTTAGAAGAAACAGATGAGAAGTTGAGAAGAAGAAGAGGAACTAAAATTGAGATGAAAAGAGGAGATTGAGAATTAGAGTAAAAAGAGAACTTTTTATAGAAATCGAGTTAGAAGGGGAAATTTAGCCCGGAGCATCGGATCGCGATGAAACTTGACATGGACCTAGGTTACATGATTTAGATTTTGCGGGTAAGCTTCCGGATGAAAATCGGGGTCATAGGGCGCCGGTATCGCGCCGTGTCAATGCGTATCTCGAAATATTCGAGATTTCTGCATAGGGCCGTAAGGTGGACTAAACGTCCACTTTACTTAGGTATTTTGGTAGATAACGAACCTATAGGATAGTACCCTACTACCCTAGGGAGATCGGGTCAAAATAACTAGCGTAGGTAGGCTATCTAGATTATCGCCAAGGGTAGGAATTTACCCTTAAAAAGGGTAAATTAGAGAATTGGCCCACGGCCAAGATTTGAGTTTCCAAGTCCAAGATGGACTTGGATATGGATTGTATAGGTTGGTAATGAGTAGGATTAGCTGTCTAAACCTAGTCTTGGACCCGGTTGACCACGGTTGACTTTTTGGACTAAAAGTCAACTATGGGTCAACACTTTACCCAATTTGGTCCCAAATTCCATCCAACTTGGACCGTTGACTAAAAGTCAACTATTAGTCACCAGTAACCTAGAGTTGACCTAGTGTTGACCTTGAGTTGACCAGAATTGACCCGTTGACCAAAAGTCAACGGTAAGCCAGTTTTCGACCTAGATTGATCCGGTTTAACTTCTAATGTTCTCCCATGACCAAGATTGATCCGACTAGACATGTCTTGACCTAGAATGACTAGATAGGGTTTATTTTGATTTAACTTTACTTCCTAAACTTAGTATTGATACGTCTTATTCTCTATAGGTCCTCGAGACGCTGCATTTGCTCCGATTGACGTACCATATCTTATTTCAGGCGAGTACATTCTCTGACACTTTTCCAATTTATGCTGACTAATATAATCCATGTAATTAGTGTAGATATGCTTGTTCTCGACACATTGGTCACACGGGTTGGTATTCATGGATCCCGACATGAGGTGTTATTCCTTGTTGTCTTGGTATGTCTTGTGCAAGCCCCCTTGTAGTTCTTGTGCAGTACATGGACGCCGATTCTCGAGGAGACTAGCTCCCTTCTCGTAGAATCCCGCGTCGTGACGTGTCTTGTTTGGATCCACTCTACCAGTCGGGGGAACGGGGAGTATTAGTGTAGACATGTGGTCATTATCCACCTTGTTACTCTTGTAGACCTTGTGAGTGTTAATCATACACTCCACGTATGATTAACCAGGCCAGTAGACCTTGTACAAGACCCAAGCCGGCCACATGTTGTAACTAGTATTCACACACCTAGATATATGATTCTTGATTCTTGTACATGCCATGATCAGTTTACTTGCCTTGTTCTAGCTTTAGTTTTACAGCTTACCTTGCCATGATTCTCACATGTACATTATATGATTTTCTTGTATATACTCTCTATTTACAGATTATAGCTTTTGTCATATCTTGTGAAATGTTGTTAGTGGATTGTACTCGTTCCATCCTGACAGGATATGTTGAAAATATTACAGATGCAGATGAGGGAGACTACTGTACCTACTACGGTCCGGATGACGTAGTGGGAATAGACTTGGAGACTTTGGTCCAGCAGGGCTTAGCTCCGCCTGACGAGACCCTACCTATTACTTAGTTAGTGTAGGTCTTTGTACTGGATATTGTCTCCAGCTACTTTTGAGACTGTATTACATTTTGGACTGTATTAGAGACTTGGACTGTATATATTCTTTGTGTTTGGACTTGACAGGTTATTATTATTTTATCGTCTTGTTGTCTTTACATTTCAGTCTTTACTTTGTTATCTTAGAGTCGTGATTGAGTACTCGTATATATATTCATTGCTTGTCCTCCGTTCGGAGTTGACCATATTCTCGACAGGTTTTTGTTATATATATATAAACTGTTTAGAGTAGAAAATCTACAGCGTTCCACGCCGATTTTTCGATGAGGGCTGGGCGTTGTCGCGTCACGTGCCCTTTTAGCGGGTGCGGGTCGTGACAAAAACCACTAGGCCTTACAAAACTTATTCTCCATTTTGAAATCAACCTTCATATATCCTTCAACGTACACCTTCAAATATTATTCTCCTTAAATTTAAAATTTTCTGAAAATCTCTAAATTTTTATAACTCAAAATACTTGTGTTTTCTATGTTCCTAGCCATTTTCTTACAATATCTTGTTCAATTTCGTATCATCATCGAATACAATTAAAATCTCTTTCCCATTAGTAAATCCCTAAGTTTAACATCATAGCCTTAAAGTGAAACGTCTTAAGAATCAATAACCGAAAATTATCCTGTCCTCAAAAACTAAGTCGATCTCGAATATCATCATCTGTTATGAAATATATCTATGAATTATTCATACCCAAAATATTTCTCTAAGTGTGATCGTTTCTAAATTGATAATATAAATCTCTTAATTTTATCCTCAATCTCAGTCGCATCTCTATCCCAAACCTATATCAAGGTCTATCATATTATATTCCTACCAAGATTATCATAAGATAACACATCAAGTCCTTTCCGAGTTAGATGATTTACGTTACTTTCTCGTCCTTTCCAAAGTGAAAAATATAAAGATTCAAGGATATCAAGTGTAGCTGATAAAAATAGTTACGAAATAGGTGATTGATGTAATTAGGACAGAGTTAATTAAGATAAGGAAAAATGGTAATACAAGAAATAATGGCAAGAAAGAAATAATGATAAAATCTGTTCTTGCTCCTCTATTCAAAAGAAATAAACCAATTTAAGATGTAATCTGATACCATACACGTCTTTCTGAAATTATGTTGTCAGAATTTTGCCACGTCAGTAAACATAGCTACAATAAAAGATAGAGTCCGCAACTAAGGTATACACACTATAATTATTTTATCTAGAATTCTTATCATGTCAACCGGTATGGCTGCAAGAAAATCTAAATTCCATAACTAGGATAAGTATATCAAAAATTAGGCTCTATGTCCTTGTCATGCTAGCCAGTATGACTACGATAAATTTTAAACTCCATAAATAAAGTAGACATTTACATTTCTTACTGTCCTTATCAAGTATCTTATCAAAAAATATTTCAATACAAAATTAAAGTTAACTACGAACATCAAGATTCAAAAATCCAACAATTAATCCATCAAAACCAAATTCAATAACAAGGAGTAAGGGTGAATCAAGGCAAGGGAAAAGATTTCAAATCGAAGCTAAGATGAGATTCTCAAGGGTCGTCCCAGGAATCTCTCAAGGAATTCTAACAGTGATTGAGTATCCTCTCATTTTAACACCTTACTTCCTATACTCTATAGCAGGTTCGTAGCAGTACCACTAAGTCGTCGTACTGCCACGATATCGCACTAATATGAATCTCGACCTGCGTAGGCCACCACTAAAAATGTGTCACGATCTACATCTAGTGTGGGGGTACGAGAAGTAGGTACGTCCAGCCTACGCCATAGTGTCGACGTAGAACACTGTTCTAGGTCACAATCACAACTAATACTATATGATATAATCTCCAAATGAAGGACAGTCTCAGAAGGATACAATTTTAATAACAAAACTAGAGGTAGATAATCAGCACGATGAAATAGATAACATCCACAAGAGGGATACAACCAAAAATAAATAAGTCAAGTGTTTAACAAACACAAAATCTTAATATCTAAAATGAAATACATCTCCAAGATAAACAAGAAATAAGATAAACAAAACTCTAGACATCTACTCCAAGCACTACTAGTGTCCTCTAGGCTAGCTGTGATCCTCCAAGTTACCTGTAAAATTTTATCAACAGGTCCAATCAGGATAAGAAAGAATACATATCTCTCACACAGTTCATATATGACAGGAAATGTAAAGCAAACTATAGAATAAAATACATGAAACGCTGTAAAAAAAACATGAAGAGCAAAAAAGATATCTAGTAAACTGGAAATATAAATATAAAAAAATAAGAACTGTAAGTGACTAAGTGATTTAGAGCACAAGATGGTTATGTGAACGGCCTAAATTTGCACATGATTATGCTACGGAGTTTGCACATGATTATCTACTTTGGAATTGTTCACATGACCACTTCTACTCTCTCATACCTCCATCAATACACAAGGATCTAGACAGGTTATGTTATTGCACATGAAGGTTTATAAATGAAGCTCATAAGAACATGAGTGTACATGAATAGTTATACATGAAGCTCATGGATCATGAGAGTACATAAGAGCACATGAGTGTACAAGAATAATAAGAGTCCAAAGAATACATGATGTTCGTGAGAAGCACACATGACATGATGTATTCGATGCACCCGAGGGAGATAACATCTCATAAAAAGATCTATATAGTATTAATCCGTGATAATATTATATTAGCATCAAGTAAAGTAGTCTATAGCAAGAATATAAGTCCTAGCAAGTATAAACGGTCAGAGAATGTACTCGCCTGATAACCTGAACAGCTGATGAGAATAGATGTCCAAACTGGAGTCACAGTGTCCTATTTAGAGCAACACAGGTTACAAAGTGTCTAACATGAAATAAAAGAAGTTTACAATGCACTCTATATTATTTTAGGTCATTCTAAGTCAAAGTTAACTCTTGGTCAACTCTGGTCAACCATTCTAGTCAAACTAGGTCAAAGTCAACTAATGGTCAACTCTGGTCTGTAGAAGCATAAAATTTCAGCGAATCTATAGGTCAGAATTCCTATGTGCTCAACCCAACCATGCGACCAACTCAAATATGGCAGGAAGCTCAAATAGATACTTGGCACAGCAAAGAACAGTATAAGTTTAAAGACATTGAAAATAAGACTTTTATTTCATATGAAAGTCTATTACATGTCTAAAGAAAGGCTTTACAAAGGAGAACTTCTACAAATAGAAAGATCCTAAAGCTACAGTCAGGCACAACAACTGCCATGCGCCCTATGCCAGGCGTATCACTCTGATGTCTCATCCAGGCACATCGTCTCGTCATTATGGTGCAGGCACATCAGCACCAATCAGCTCTTGTTTAGCAGGAGGAGGAGCTCTCATAGCTCGACAAAGACCGCGACACGATGCCCCAGTCTTCGGAAGCAACATGCACACTCGGCGACATGCGTCTCTTCCAACATAAAAAAATTGGGGCACGATCGCCCCGGTCTTTAAATTCAACAGACACCTTCAGCCTGTGTCGGGACACGATAATCCCGATATTTGGATGCAACATGCACTTTCATATGGCCAATGATGAAAAAACCAAACTCGCCACATCTTCGCCTTCGGAGTTCGTCACCATGAAGGGCCGATCGAGTTTGTCTCCATGAAGGGAAGAAAAGTGAAACGAGAAAAAAAAACTTCTCTTCACACTGCTACTTATAGGCGAAGGAAAATCAAACCCATGCGCCAAGTGGCAACTTCCCCGAAGTCAATGCAATGAACTTGCATTTATGGTAATAAATCTGTCCCTTCGAATTCAACCAAGTCAAAACAGCCATTAACGCCTCGAAGAACTCAACAGATGGGCCAAAAAGGATATGACACCGGATTGATGCATCATTCGCACTATGCGCTTCGTACTGATGCACCCGGTGGAACATAGACCCATGTGCCCAGATTAGAATTAACCGATGCGCCCCTTTCAAACTGATCACCATCAAGCATTTAATGTTGAATAACAAAGGCAGTGACGCATTCCAAGAGCCGTCCAATCAGCAGCCCTTTACAGAAAATAAAGAGCTGCTGATGTGAGCACCATCATTATACCTTGGGTCAATAACAATTGCCGTATGGTCGATCGATCATTCGTATGCGCCTCGTGGCCATGCGCCCAGAATATTGTATGAGCCCCAGTGGTCATACGCCCCCCTCAGCTCACTTTTGAACTCAAGCAACATAAGACTAAGCTCTGCATGCACCTTAAAAGCCATGTGCCTAGACTTGCTCATTACCCCTAAAAGTCATGAGACCAAGTCGCCTCCCCTGCGCCTGGTCCTAGGCGTACCCTGATGTAAAGCTCTGCATGCGCCTCAAAAGCCATACGCCCAGACTTGTCTATGATGCCTAAAAATCAAATGACTAAGTCGCCTTCATACGGTCGATCCTAGACGCACCCCGACAGATTAATCTTCTCCAAAACCGAGATCTTTGAGCCACAAGCATACGCCACGCATCCTTTGACTCAGTTCTATTCAAAGAATGAGTGCTAACCACCCAAGATCTCAGCAACAACTAAATTTCAGCAAACTGCCACGTGTCAGCTCCTTCATAGCCTAACGAAGTAGTTCGATCAGATTCTACTACAACTTGGGGTGTATCGTCCATGCACCCCCACCAGCATCAGCCACGTGGTGTTCCCACATCCAGGTGCATCCGACCTATGCGTGTGTGAACAGCCATCCTGCTATCTATAAATAGGAGGATTACTTTTTTAGAACACACACACAGACAGAGAGAGATATATATACAGACAGACTGTTATATCCATATACGAAGGCCAGAAGAGATACTTAAAGTCCACCTTTCCTAGCAATGCTCCGGAATCCAAAGTAACCCAGGCCTTTAGAGAGTTCGAGATCGTCGTCAGATCGTCAACGGAGTCAACGTATTACCACTCGCTCCATCGACATAGTGCCCAGATAAAAACAAAAGTGTACTCCTAGGACTATATCTTAGTCCTACATTGTACTCTGTTCTGTTTGTAATTAAAAACATCAATCCCAAAGAGTTTTAATGGAAAACATGGTCAACCATTCCAGTCAAACTAGGTCAAACCTATGTCAACTAGTCAATTAGTCTAGGGTTTGGTCAAACTTAAGTAAACATGTCCATTTGGACCTATTAGAGTCAATTCTAGGTCATTCTAGGTCAAAGTCAACTATTGGTCAACCATTCCAGTCAAACTAGGTAAAATCTAAGTCAACTAGTCAAATGTTCTCAGTTTAAGTCAAACTTAAGTTAACAAGTCCTTTGAAGTCCATTTGAGTCAATTCCAGGTCAAGTTTGACCCACGGTTGATTTTGGTCAACTTGGTAGTCAAACCTTGCCTAACTAGGCCTATAGGTCCAGTCTAAACTAACTCGCTAACCATAGGCTAATATCTTATATCACTATCAAATATACATATGCATATATATACATTCAATTCAAAATATATACCATAGGATGTATATATATATATATATATATATATATATATATATATATATATATATATATATAAAGGGAAAGAGAAAAGTGAAATAGGCATGTGTGTGTGTGATGCTGCTGGTATAATGGGGACAGACCCCAACCTGAGAAAATTCCTATGAAAACATAGCCATACATACAAATATATATATATATATATATATATATATATATATATATATATATATATATATATATATATATATATATATATATATAATTCTCTTTTTTTTGCTCTCGCGGATGAGGAGCTCTCACTTCCCGTCGTCCCAGCGGTGAGGCACCTCTCGGGGCCGGCTCCGCCCCTCTCCTCCTCGCCATGTCGACCCCCGCTGATCTCCTTGCCGTCCTTCCCCGTCTCCTCACTTGCTCCGCGCCCGGTCCTGCATCCCCGGCTGAGCCCGTCGCCTCCCCCTCCTCCCTCCTTATCTTTCCAAGCCTCCCCCCCGGGTGTAGCCCGGACCCGACCGTGGCTGTCCCTCCCCCAGTATTTCTGCCACCCACTTCCGCCTCTCTCCGTCGGATCCCCCCATCCTCCCTTTGGCGCCTCTCCGTCTTCGTCGGCGACCGGCTCGGCCTCCGGTTTCCCTCTCCTTCGAGAGTCCCCCGGGCTGGCCGGAGCTCCCCTCCCGCGGCCGTCGGAGACTGGACCCCCCTCCTCGGGAACTCTCCCGTTTTTTTCGCCCTCTCGCTCCGGAGTTTTTGAATTCTTCCGTGGAGCTGCGTGCGGGGGGGCCACGTGTCCTCCTCAGTTTTTGCCCCCTCTGGAGAACCGTGCGTGGGTGGCCACATGCCCCCTTCCGTTCTCGTGCGCAGTCCATCTTCCGTTCTTTCCTGTTCGTTGGCGCAGTCATCAGACCTCGTACGCAGTCCATCTTCTGTTGGGGTCCTGAATCCCTCTTGCGCGATTTTAGGGAGGGGGTCTGGCGCGGTTCATTTCTCCCCACTCTCTGGCCACGTGGCCCTTTTGGGCGAACCCTCTGGTCCGAGTGGGGACGCATCCCCATACCCGTGTGTGGTCCCCCCCTACTTCGCCAGCTCGCACAGTCTCTTGGAGGGATGAGGCTTCTCCTGGCGCAGTATTTGATCTTCTGTCCTCTGGCCATGTGGCCAGGAGCGGTGGCTACGCACCTTTTGGTGCGGTAGCGTCAGCCCGTTTGGGCTCCACCTCCTTCCCGAGTGGGGTCGCTTCCCACTTGGCGCACCCTAGGCCGGCCCCTGCTTGCGCAGCGGGTTGGGCCCCTCCCCCAGCGCTATCTTCGGGCGCCACCTTTCATCTCCCCCTTGCGCTACCTGCGGGCGCTACCTATCCTCCGCCCCTCCTTACCGATTACGCCGAGTGCGGGTTCAACCCATTTCCCGTACCTTTCCCTCGTGCCGAGCGCAACCCTCCCCCCATCCCTCCGACTCTGTGCGCCGGGAGTAGGTCTTCCCCTCTCTCCCCCTCTGCTCCCCTCTCCTCAACCTTCCCCGACGGATGATGTGATGTTACTCTCCGATACGGCAGGCCTGCTGGGTGCTTCTACCGCCGCCACCCATCCCCTGCCCTCTCCGGGTCTGCCGAGCACGCCCCCTGGGATCATCCGGGATCAGCCGCCTCCTCCTTCAGACGTGAGCCTCCCTATTTTGGGAGCTGTGTCTTCTGGCGCCCCACCTCTTTCGGCACTCGCAACCCCAGGCATCCCTCTTCATCCACCTTCTTCATATGCCGACATCCTTCGTCCCGATAGAGCTCCCAAGCCAGGACTCATGTTCCTGGACGTTCCACTTCCAATGTCGAATACCCGCAGGCATCGCCCATGCCGACTGTGCCGTTCTCCGACCAGGAGCTCTCGTCCCTGGCCACCTCATTCCCCTACTCCTTCATCTTCAAATTCTCAGTAGGCTGCCCCAAGCTCGCCAGGGTGACTGAGGTTATTGCTAGTTGGCGATTATCGGCAGAGTACAGGATAGCCCCCTAGATCCGAGGCATATTCTGCTACACCTATCTTCCGACCAAGACCATAGGACGGTGTGGGCCAAAGGCACCGGGCGGGTAGACTCCCACCAGATGAAGATCATCAAGTGGTCACCGCACTTTAACTCCAAGTGGTCACCACACTTTAACCTCAGGTCCTTGCCGTCGGCTTCCCTCTCCAAGCGGAAGGGGACCAGATCGGGATCACCGACGACTCCCTCCTAATCCCCCCAGAGCAGTCCAACCTCGACTCAGCAGGAGAAACGGTGCCTCTTACAAGAAGTAGGAGGAACCATCTATCACCAACCGGAAAGCAGACACAAAAGGGACCGCCAAATCCCCGTCCATACAAACAAGGTCCGCTGCGAAGCGGTCCAACCAATCCATCCTAAAGCCCCATTAATGTTGAACATCCTCTCCTCGAATGTCCGTGGCCTGGCGAACAAACCTACGATGAGGAGACTTACCAGCATCAAGAAAACCAACAAAATCGATATCTTGATCATCCTCGAACCCAAAATCTCTTCCAAGAGGCTCAAATCCATTCAACTGCAGTTAGGCTTTCACTCGGCCATTGCCGGCAGACGCGACATCTGGATCCTCCACTCTAAAGCCGTCAATATGGGCGTCATCCACGATTCCAGTCAAGCCCTTTCCTGCTGGATGGAACATCCTCTTATCCCCAAACGTGCCATCCTTTCTGCAGTTCATGGCAGTTGTGACATTGCTGAACGTAGACTCCTCTGGCACGATCTCCTGGATACCTACCACCAAAACCGCAACCTCCCATGGCTGTGCATCGGAGATTTCAACGCCATCACCTGCAGAGAAGAGAAGATTGGTGGCCGTCCTCCCCCTCTCCCTGCCATGCAAGACTTCAACAACTTCATCTTCAACTCCCACCTCACCTCCCTTCCGTTCACTGGCAACGCTTTCACCTGGTGTAATATACAGGAAGGCGACCACCGGCAATTCTCCAGACTTGATAGGGCGTTAACGAACGCCCACTGGCTTGACATGGGGACGGTCTCCAAGCTTTCACACCTTAACGCCACCGAATCTGACCATGCCCCCCTGCTTGTGGGAATCACCAGCAGATCCAACCATTCTAGAAAGAGCTTCCGCTTCCTGGACTTCTGGAGCGAGCACCCTCAATTCTTAGGGGTCGTCACGGAAGCATGGAACAGCACGGACTCCATTGATCCCCTTAATCGTGTGGCCATCAAGCTCCAGGCCACGAGGAAAGCTTTGACGGCTTGGAGCAAGTAAGCTTACGGGGATATCTTCCAAGCCATTCGTGAGGCAGAAGACGACGTCACCAGGGCTGAAGCGACTTACATAGCCAACTGCACGCCTGATACCCAAAAAGTGCTAAATCTCACCAAAGCTATCCTCAAATTCAGACTAAAGATCGAAACCGACTTTTTGAAGCAGAAAGCCAGGATCAAATGGGACAGCGAGGGGGACAACAACTCTAGTTTCTTCCACGCCTGCGTCAACGGACGGAGATAAAACTCACACTCCACCAGATTGCCACAGACAACGGTACTTGCATCTCCGATCAAAAGGGTATATAAGCGGAGGCCGCGAAGTTCTACTCCAAACTTTTTTCCAAGGAGATGATTATTAAAGACAACACCTTTTTGGATGGGGTTCCCCACCTTATAAAAGAAATATATATATATATATATATATATATATATATATATATATATATATATATATATATATATATATATATATATATATATATATATATATATTTATATATATATATATATATATATATATATAAATATATATATATATATATATATATATATATATATATATAATATATATATATATAATATATATATATATATATATATATATATATATATATATACATATATATATAAAATAATATATATATATATATATATATATATATATATATATATATATATATATATATATATATATATATATATATTATATGTGCTTGTTATTAGAAATAATATTTTATTTAATAATATAGTAAATATTTCTTCTTAACAAATATGTTGGATTTTATGGAAATTATCTAGGTTATATATAAATATAGAAGTGTATTTACGGTATATGAAAAATTAGGCTTATATATATATTATCATTGTATCATATTTGTGTGAATTTTGGTATAAAATTAAGAATTGAATTTCAAATGTTAATTATACTTAATATGTATTGTTCGTATTTGTGGTATGTGCATATATACATAGATATATATATATATATATATATATATATATATATATATATATATATATATATATATATATATATATATATATATATATATATATATATATATATATTTATAGATAATATTGAGATTGTTTTTCTATTAAATATTTATTTAGATTTTTGTAGATTTGTTATAAAGTAAATATATATATATATATATATATATATATATATATATATATATATATATATATATATATATATATATATATATATATATATATATATATATATATATATATATATATATATGTTTATTAGTGGCTAAATAGAAAGGAGAAGTAAATAGATCACCCAAAGCCCAACTGGGCTACATCAATACTCGGTCCAGGCCAGGTCAGACCCAGGCCCACGTTCTCCCCTCGCACAGTAAACAACCTATCCCCGATCGGCCAACAGTATATACATATACGCAGCGAACGAGAGAGAGTTTGAGAAAAACTCAAACCCTAATCTCTACCCCCTAGTTACAACACCTGACCGCCGGACCCAGGCACCCCTCCGCGCGCGTCGCCGCCCCCAGACCGGCCATTGGCCGGCGAAGCAAGGCCGCACGCGGCCTGGAAACAGAGAACAGCAGCAGGACAAACACTTGAGGTAGGCGACTTATCGATCGAATTTCTTCCTGCATACTCGACGAAATCCTGAAATCCCAGATTTGTTTAGAAGCCTATTTAGCCAACTTGTCATACCAGTAAAGATTTCAGGACCAAGTCGATTAACCTATCGAGAAGATTGACGCGAAGTCGAGTAGAAACTGTCGAAACCGAGACAGATTAACAAACCCCGACCCTAACTTTGGAAGGCAGATTTCTACAAATCTGTAGAGAAACTTCGAAATCTTTTTGAATAGACTTGCAGATTACCTATACAGGATTAGAACCCTATTTTTAGTTTATTTTCTAGTTGATTAATTTATGTTTAAAACCGATTTTAAAATCAGGAAAAATTTGAGAAAACGGTTTTCAAAATTTAGAAAAACCTTCGATACGACGTACGTCCCGCCATTCCGGATGATGTGGTCGCGAACCGAAAGCGTCAAAAGGTGCGTAACGGCTTTGTGGTCGTGTGGGCTTTGACAGAATTTAAATTGGTCGCGTGTGCGCGACGAATTTGATGCATATCCGTCAAAATTTACCGTATCGGCCTCTGTGCAAACTTCCCAATTACTTTGTGCACGTTCGTCAGATCGAGACGAAACTTGCGTCAGCGGAATTGTATCATTTTTCTGGTCCTGTATGCCAAGTTTGGTCCAATTCTGAGACAGTTGATCGGATCGCCATTTCGTGGGCCCCATGGTCCGATTCAACGGGCGATTTTGTGCACGGCCCGCCAAAATCCAACTTTGGACATACGGTTGGGTTTGTATCAGAAAACTGGATTCATAGACATGTAGTTTGACGACTTTACAGGCCATACGCTTTGGCACACTTTTCGGTGCAAAGCAGGTCCAACGGCGGACACCGTTTTTGTCCGAAATTACCGTTTTGCTCTGGTGTCCAAAATTGGACTTAAGGACAGACAATCCTAGCTAATTTGACTATTCTGAGAACGTTGGTAATGTTTATTTCAGCTTTTGGAGACATTTGTGAGATTTGGACTTATTTGGCTTACCGGTTGACGGTTTATTGTTGGATCTGCGTGCAAACTCCAGGCAAGTATACCTTGTCGAACATATACAGTATTTACATTGTTTTATCTTTCTTTATTGTATTCCTTTTCATATTGTCATAGGATTCCATATTGTGATTGATTTGTCCTTGATTGCTTTACTTGTTCTAGATTACGTACATGTATAGGATATTCGACATTACTAGATTATTGGTCTTTTCGTGTCACCTTGTGTAATGACCCGCTCTGCCCTAGTGGAACGCCGATTCAAACGGCAAGTACAATGACTCAAACGAGCCGTCGACCCGAAGAGTTGGCATCGACCTGATGAAGAATCGATGCAAGGCTTATATTGGCCCGTCAAGATGAATCCAGACTTAGACTTTCAAAGGTGCGCTCGGAGTATCGCTCGGCCGATGCGAACATCGCTAAGGTGGGTGGCTCCGATAAACCCGTCTTTGCTTAGCCTAAACACATAACAATACGGATACTATTGCTAGAATCACTAGGCGATAACACCGTGCATGCTAATAAATGAATGACTCAACGCACCTAGCTAAGGGAATAATCCCATCTTGCATGCTTGTTTAGAACATGGAAAAGAACTCGACGAATATAGAAACTCTCGTACCGCGCTCTACGCTCATGCTAAGGCACAAGCTTACATGCAAGTTTCCTATACGTTCAACAATGAAATAATAAATAGTTTACAACAAAGAAACGGAAGACTATCGACATAGTCATTCCGAGTAGAGTATAGCAACATTGAAAGTCTTCGGGACCAATGGGTCGCCAAGGCGACTCCCGCACGAGGAGTTGCGTAATGAATGAATGAACGAATGAATAAATGAGAAAGTGAATGAATGAATCCACGAATTAATGAATGAATACGTAAAAATGAATGAATGAACAAACAAGTGAAAGAAAGAAATGAAAGAGTGAATAAAAGATAAGACATGAAAGATGTTAGCGACAGGTATGATGGGCACGTACAACGGGGCTCGCTACCCGCGCTGCACGGACGCCAACCTGGTCGATAACGTATTATGGCTCAAAGACAGCCGTTAAGTTAAATGACAAGTCAATACGAAATGGTCGTGGACAAACGGCACGGACGATGGGGGGAATATCGTGGCCGTCATGAGGAAGGATTCTGCGGCACGGGCGATGGAGGGGAATACCGTGGCCGACCTAGGCGGAATCAGACATGGGGCTTATGGGCTGCTTTGAGTGGGGGCTCAGCCACTCAAGAAGACGTAAGGCCAGGCATTTCAAGAGACTATCAAGGTGTACCAGCCATCATTCTTCGATAGGTGAGAATGCCCAAGTGATATGTCCAAAATGGCTTGTGATGCCAGCGACCCATGCTTGTAGATTAAGTGGACTTTACTGGTGGCAATCCACGTGTAAGTCCTTGCATTGAAACAAGTAGTCTAAGTTAACTAAATGAAGTACCTCCTGAACATGCTCGAAATGTAACACTCCTGAACATGCTCGAAATGTAACATCCTGAACATGCTCAAAATGTAACACTCCTGAACATGCTCGAAATATAACATCCTGAACATGCTCGAAATATAACACTCCTGAACATGCTCGAAATATAACACTCCTGAACATGCTCGAAATGTAACACTCCTGAACATGCCTACAACGTGCTAGAACGTGCCTACGACGTGCTAGAACCTGAGGCAGGGACACGCCCTTAACATTGAATGTTTACATGAATCACGATAAGTTACTACATGTGAATTGTTGACTAACTTGGTTTACTTTGGACAGGAAAGGCCGGACGGTAAGTATGGGTAAGTCGTACATGCATTCCCATGCAGACACTTGAATTCGGCAACACGATATAGGTTACGAAATATGCCATGAAACTGATCCTAAGGCAAGATTAGAAAGACAAAGAATGATAGACGGCACACAAAAGTAAATGGAACGTGTTTGGTAATGATAGCATTGTGGGCGAGCTAGCCTCCCTACCAGTGCATAATAATGTACTAATAACCCCACAGTCTGCTTGCAGCATGCAGGAGACGTCATCGGGTGTGGAGCTTCCCTCGAACGTGCTAAGGCGTGAAGCTATCTCTGGAGCCTTGGAGCGTTGCAAGGAGCTGGAGCACCATATACAGGACATAATGTATCGGAACATCGCCATGAATCATTCCATGTTGTAAGCCACTTGGCACGCCTTTTATGTTTCAGAGAGAGAGAGAGCTTGAGAGACTTGTAAACTCGACCTAGCGCCGCTTGTAAACTTCTTGAATATCAATAAAGAGTTTGAATTTGCTTCTACTTGTGTTCATTTACTTTCCGCTACAAATGGGGATACTCTGTGCGACTCTGTGGCCTAGCTCAAATTGGCCGTTTCTGGACTTGGCCTTGCACGGACGCAACCTAGGCCCGTGCGGCATCATGCCTTAGCGAGGACGTTCGCTCCTACGGGAGCGGGACGTGACAGATTGGTATCAGAGTACGGCTTTACGTCCTTGGACTTCACGTCGATTTCTCAGTTTTGAAAGCTCATCGTTGAAAAAAGAAGTGTACGCTCTCTCTCATTATGCCTTGGGATGTTCCATACAATAAGTCTAATATTTTCAGAAGCTCGTTCAGGCGTTCAATCGAACGCATTGGTAGGCTATCGCCGAATGCATCGGTAGGCCTTTGTGCCGACGGTGTCAAGTTGTCTTGAATGAAAACACGTGCTAAAGTTAACATGTCGCATGCATGCCTAACTAGTCCTACGATGACCCTAGCAATTGAGCATGCAAACTCGGAATATAGTCCACACGAGATGGTTATGCGGCACAACTTAGTCCGCGTGTCGCACACCTCGACTTTTGGTGCAATCGAGTTGCGAATGATATCAAGTATCGCTCGGTCAGGAACGAAGCTACACTTAGAGTGTATATCAATAGGAACGCTATCGAGTTCACGCTTAGGCGTGCACGGAAGATTGATTTAGACTGTGAGGAACGGGCGAACGTACGATTGAACATATCGATTGGGAATCGAATGATCTTTTGAGGATTTATAGAATGACTTAAACCCGAGTGGTGTATGTGATAGGTTCGAAGAAGAATAAGAATGAGTGTCGACGACTAGAAAAGTGGCTTGAACCCTGAGTGGTCTATGGACGTCATAGAAGCTATTCGAGCGAGACAAAAGGATATACGGATAGAACGAGTATGTCGACGAAGCGATGCGATCGCACAAAGCCTTGGAACGCGTTACGCTTAGTTGATCATGACTTTGAATGTCCCGAACGAGATGTCGTTCGGACAACTTGTGAATGGGCAACGCGTGTTAGAAAAAGATTTGGAACAATGAATAAAAGTGAATGTCTTGATCAAGGAAACCTAGAGGATCGTGCTTACGTTTTTGGATTGCGTCAAATGAAATATGATTTGAGTTTTGAACAACGATCTTGACACGTGCTTGATGAATAGCAATCGAACTTGATCTTGAATATCAAGAAAATTATGGAATATCCAACTCGGACAACAGCATCAACGCACGACTCGAAATTGGTTGCAAAGGAAGATCGTCAGGTTACGCATATCGTCGATGGTATTGAGGCGTATCAAAGATCGATATACGATAACTCGGAGGTACTCCGACTCGGTGAATGACGATCGTGCAAATGTCATTGTTTCGATGGATGCTATACTTGGGATATTGAAACGTGTCGAGGAAAATATAGACTTGGCTCGAGTATTTTTTTGGTTGAACGAATGACGATCGGACTATTGAACTTGGATTGGATGAAATAAAATGTTTGGATTTGCTTCATTGATAACCACAACGTTGACGTCCTTGTCTTATGCGAACGCAACCCCAGCTTCGCACATGCGTCACACCGATTAGGGTAATCACTCCGCGTGAGCGCTGGTATGGTGATTCATATAGCGGGGATGATTAAACTAGCAAGGTATGGCAATTAGTATGCTTCGACTTGTGGTTTGATGCGAAGGTGGACTCGAGAACGACTCAGTGTGCTTGATGAATTGAACTTGAGGATTGAGTAGATCCAATCCGCGTATCGAGAATGAATTAGTCTAGACTCAAACAAGAGTTACGCTCCGATGAGAATGATTATTCCGCGGGAGCGTCGCATGGTGATTCATGAACCACCGTGGATAATCGGACTCGCGTGAGATTGGGGCACAACATATTGTCAAAGCTAGACGACCTCGTGATCGAATACATGAATTGGTTAGAATTGGTGATTTGAATGGATTCGAATACGTACAACGAATGCATTGATATGAATAGGTGATCGTGCTCGATGTTTAGAAATCTGAGTGACGCAAGCTTGGGTAGAAAACCCCGTACTACCGACTATGGTTTGACCATAGGATTGGGGTCAGTGTTGGCATTATTGTTGGGGAACTATGATTCCAATCCTGACATTGACTTAGCCTCGAAAAGATGGCCTAGCGGTTAGGCGAGACGCCCTATTTCAAGTGTTTGCAATCAAAAGATTGATCTTAAGGATTGACATGGATGGATTGAATAATATAAGAATAGGAAACCCTGCTCACGAGATTCGGCTGACATGCATATATTTCAGGGACGCCGGAGTATGTGCACGATGCGACTCGAGTGAGAATGATGAATTTTCTATCACGTGGTTTGGTGAATGCATGTATTTTGGGGATGCCTGGAATGCATGTACGATCCAACCAAGTGACACGTTGAATTCCAAACGAGACTTGAGGAATAGAAAGTATCGGGGATTGAGATCGTGTTAAAAGAAAGGAATGATACTAGTACGAGCGTGGCTCGGAATCAAAGTTACATGTGAGCGGAGTGTGCGTGAATGACAACGAGATTGGCCCTAAACAAGTGAATGATATGTAATCGAAATCGTACAAATAAAAGTTGGTATAACGAATTAAACCATTGGTAGGAAGATATACTTGATGATAGTGCAATACTTAGTCTTGAATCGGACGAAAATTACTTAGACTTGGTCGACCCCGCTAAGAAGAAATCATACTGATTTCGTGGACAAGAATGCTGGAGAAGCGAATCGGGTCATCTCGATGATCGAGATAAACGAAAGTAAGTTTGCCTCAGCCCACGACCCGTACATTTGACGAATTACAACGTGCCTCGTACGACCATTTCAGTCCCATGACACGAAAAAATAGCAACCAAGACGAAGAAATACTTGAATTGAATAAGTACCATCAACTCTAACATTAGTAAAAAAGCCATAAATTTACCAAACACATGCGACATAAAACTTAGAAGGATAACCGAGCGTGGTTCGATGCCATCGAATGATAGAGCCGTTCGATAGAATTGTCTAAGAACACGACGACACGAGTTAAGGAATGGTAGGATGACCTGCACTCAGGAAGTCTCGAGGACGAGACTTATTTTGAGTGGTGTATTATGTAATGACCCGCTCCGCCCTAGCGGAACGCCGATTCAAACGGCAAGTGCAACGACTCAAACGAGCCGTCGACCCGAAGAGTTGGCATCGACCTGATGAACAATCGATACAAGGCTTACATTGGCCCGTCAAGATGAATCCAGACTTAGACTTTCAAAGGCACGCTCGAAGTATCGCTCGGCCGATGCGAACATCGCTAAGGTGGGTGGCTCCGATGAACCCGTCTTTGCTTAGCCTAAACACATAATAATATGGACACTATTGCTAGAATTGCTAGGCGATAACACCGTGCATGCTAATAAATGAATGACTCAACGCACCTAGCTAAAGGAATAATCCCATCTTACATGCTTGTTTAGAACATGGAAAAGAACTCGACAAATATAGAAACTCTCATACCGTGCTCTACGCTCGTGCTAAGGCACAAGCTTACATACAAGTTTCCTATGCGTTCAACAATAAAACAATAAACAGTTTACAACAAAGAAACGGAAGACTATCGACATAGTCGTTCCGAGCAGAGTATAGCAACATTGAAAGTCTTCGGGACCTATGGGTCGCCAAGACGACTCTCGCACGGGGAGTTGCATAATGAATGATTGAACGAATGAATGAATGAATGAGAAAGTGAATGAATGAATCCACGAATGAATGAATGAATGAATACGTAAAAAATGAATGAATGAACGAACAAGTGAAAGAAAGAAATGAAAGAGTGAATAAAAGATAAGACATGAAAGACGTTAGCGACAGGTATGACGGGCACGTGCAACGGGGCTCGCTACCCACGCTGCACGGACGCCAACCTGGTCGATAACGTATTATGGCTCAAAGACAGCCGTTAAGTTAAATGACAAGTCAATACAAAATGGTCGTGGACAAACGGCACGGGCGATAGGGGGAATACCGTGGCCGTCATGAGGAAGGATTCTGCGGCACGGGCGATGGAGGGAATACCGTGGCCGGCCTAGGCGGAATCAGACATGGGGCTTACGGGGTGCTTTGAGTGGGGGCTCGGCCACTCAAGGAGACGTAAGGCCAGGCATTTCAAGAGACTATCAAGGTGTACCAGCTATCATGCTTTGATAGGTGAGAATGCCCAAGTGATATGTCCAAAATGGCTTGTGATGCCAGCAACCCATATATGTAGATTAAGTGGGCTTTGCTGGTGGCAATCTACGTGCAAGTCCTTGTATTGAAACAAGTAGTCTAAGTTAACTAAATGAAGTACCTCCTGAACATGTTCGAAATGTAACACTCCTGAACATGCTCGAAATATAACATCCTGAACATGCTCGAAATGTAACACTCCTGAACATGCTCGAAATGTAACATCCTGAATATGCTCGAAATGTAACACTCCTGAACATGCTCGAAATGTAACACTCCTGAACATGCTCGAAATGTAACACTCCTGAACATGCCTACGACGTACTAGAACGTACCTACGACGTGCTAGAACCTGAGGCAGGAACACGCCCTTAACATTGAATGTTTACATGAATCACGTTAAGTTACTACATGTGAATTATTGACTAACTTGGTTTACTTTGGACAGGGTAGGCCAGACGGTAAGTATGGATAAGTCGTGCGTGTATACCCATGCAGACACTTGAATTCGGCAACACGATATAGGTTACAAAATATGCTATGAAACTGATCCTAAGGCAAGATTAAAAAGACAATAAATGATAGACGGTGCACAAAAGTAAATGAAACGTGTTTGGTAATGATAGCATTGTGGGCGAGCTAGTCTCCCCACCAGTGCATAACAATGTACTGATAACCCCACAGTCTGCTTGTAGGATGCATGAGACGTCATCGGGTGCGGAGCTTCCCTCGAACGTGCTAAGGCGCGGAGCTATCTCTGGAGCCTTGGAGCGTTGCAAGGAGCTGGAGCACCATATACAGGACATAATGTATCAGAACATCGTCATGAATCATTCCATGTTGTAAGCCATTTGGTACGCCTTTTATGTTTCAGAGAGAGAGCTTGAGAGACTTGTAAACTCGGCCTAGCGCCGCTTGTAAACTTCTCGAATATCAATAAAGAGTTTGAATTCGCTTCTACTTGTGTTCATTTACTTTCCGCTGCAAATGGGGACACTCTATGCGACTCTGTGGCCTAGCTCAAATCGGCCGTATCTGGACTTGGCCTTGTACGGGCGCAACCTAGGCCCGTGCGGCATCACGCCTTAGCGAGGACGATCGCTCCTATGGGAGCGGAGTGTGACACCTTGCCTTGTGATTGAGTGTAAGTTTCTTTATCTGTCCTTGACTTGACCATTCTTGACTTGGAGTATCTTGCATTGTACTACAGTTGAGACATACTATAGATTGGGAGTATCTTACATTGTACTACGATCTATAGCCGATTCCTATCTTGATATTGCTTGATTTACTTGACTTAAGACATGCCATAGATTGGGAGTATCTTATATTGTACTACGACCTATAGCATATATTGATTAATTGATTAACTTGACTTGCGACACTATAAATTGGGAGTATATTGCATTATACTACGATTTATAGGAGTCTACTTGACCTTGTATCCATTATGAGAGGAGATTGATACTAGAATTGGCTAATCTCGACTGAGAGTATCCTGCTCTGTACGTCAATTGAAATACTATATATTGGGAGTATCTTGTATTGTACTACAAGCTATAGGAGTTTTGATTGATAGTTAGCCAAGTCTAGTATTACATTTCCATACGACTCGTCGTCCTTAGATGTTCTCCTTGCATTGTTTTTATCCTTCTTACATGTTATTTACTGTCATATTAGTAGGCATGTTTTATGTATCTTGCTAGTCCTCTGAGGACCTGATGATCTCTTCAGGTAGCAGATTTGTACGTAGTTAGCTGAGCATGTGGCAGTTGACTTTATCTACATGATTCAGGTATTTTTGTTAGTATTATCGATTTACTATCCTTCTTGTGCTTTTCTAATATATTCTGCTTATTTTATAGACTCATATCATTCTTGGAGTCTAATCGGACAATATGCTAATGGGCTGCAGACCATGACCCATACTTGTTTATTCTTGTTTTACATGATTCTTGTGGATTGAGATATAGTTTATATTAGACATGATATCCTATACTGGACCGCTTATACGTACTCGAGTCGGGCTGGAGTCCGCTCGATACGTAGCTGGCTTGCTCGCGAGCTCGTGTCCGAAAACCGGGTGCGGGTCGTGACAATGACCCAAATCGAATCTTTCTCTCCTAGTGTATGCGACAATCCAGAAACAAAGTCCATCGTAATGTGCTCCCACTTCCACTCTGGAATGGGCAATGGCTGTAAAAGTCCTCCTGGCCTCTGCCTCTCTGCCTTAACCTGCTGACAGACTAAACATCTGGCTACGAAGCGTGCTACCTCCCGCTTCATCCCATACCACCATACATGCTCCTTCAGATCCCTATACATCTTGTTGGCACCTGGATGCATAGAGTACTGAGAACGATGGGCCTCCTGTATAACCTGCTCCCGAAGGTCTCTACTAAGCACACACAGTCTGGAACCGTGCCTCAATGCGCCATCCTCTGCAAGAATAAACTCATCATCCACCAATCATGTTCGAACCTGCTCTCGGATACGCCGCAGAGTAACATCGTCGAACAGAGCCAACTTGATCCTCTCTATCAAGTTTGACTAAATCTGAAGGCCCCACATCTACATCTGAACTCCTGGCACAATCACTTCGATCCCCAGGCTCTCTAAATCTGCTAACAACTGACGATCCATCGTCAAACACATAGCTACTGGATACCTACTCAAGGCATCGGCAACTACGTTGGCCTTCCCTGGATAATACTGCAATAAAATGTTGAAGTCCTTCATCAACTCCAACCACCTGCGCTGTCAAATGTTGAGCTCCTTCTGTGTAAACACATACTTCAATCTTTTGTAGTCTGTAAAGATCTCCACATGCTCTCCGTATAGATAGTGCTTCCACAACTTAAGAGCAAAGATAACTGCCGCCAACTCCAAATCATGGGTAGGGTAGTTCTTCTCATGCGAACGTAATTGCCTGGATGCATAGGCAATCACCTTTCCATGCTGCTGTAAGACACAACCCAGACCCTTCCGTGAGGTGTCACTGTAGATAGTGAACCCGCCTGATCTTGATGACAATGTCAAAATCGGGGCTGTCGTCAGTCACTTCTTCAACTTATCAATAGAAACCTGACATTTCTTTGACCAGATAAACTCTACGTCCTTCCGGGTCAACCTAATCAATGGCTCTGTAATCCGGGAGAAATCTTGAACGAACCTCCTGTAGTAGCCTGCCAATCCCAGAAAGCTCCTGATCTAACTGAACTCGGTGCTGTCCATGCCTCAACTGCTCTGATCTTCTTCAGGTCGATTGAGATCCCATCTCCGGTCACAACTTGACCTAGGAAATCAACTCGATCCAGGAAGAACTCACACTTCGATAGCTTGCCATAAAGCTGCTCCTTCCTGAGAGTCTCCAGAACCACTCTCAAATGCTCTTCATGCTCCTCTGGGGTCTTCGAATACACTAAGATGTCGTGGATGAACACCATCACGAACTTGTCCAAGTACTGGTGGAACACCTTGTTCATCAAGTTCATGAACACCGTCGGGGCGTTAGTTAACCCAAACGACATCACCATGAACTCAAACTGGCCATACCGTATCCTGAATGCTGTCTTCGGAATGTCCACCTTCTTTACCTTCACTTGATGGTAACTTGACCTCAGATCAATTTTGGAGAATAACTTCACTACTCAACTGATCGAACGATCATCGATCCTCGGCAGCGGGTACTTGTTCTTGATCATGAGGTTGTTGAGTGCCTTATAGTCGATACACATCCATACCGACCAATCTTTCTTCAGTACAAAGAGTACTGGTGTACCCCATGCTGAAGAACTCGATCGGATAAAGCCTTTGTCCTGTAACTCATCCACTTGCTTCTTCAACTCCATAAGCTCGCTGTTGTTCACTCTATAGACGTACTGAGATATCGGCTCTACGCTGGGCACCAAATCTATAGAGAACTCCACATCTCCGTCCGGAGGTAACACTGGCAACTCCTCCAAAAATACATCCATAAACTCAGCTATCAATGGATGTGGCACGCTCTGCTCCTCTACTGAAACTCCACAGAAAACTTCGCTACTCTGCTCCGTCTCCCGTCTGGTGAACTCGAACTCTGGCTCTCCTGGCACTCTGAAAAGAACACTATCACCGCGACAGTCTATACTGGCATGATGCCTGCTCAACCAATCCATACTGGGTACAATATCGTAGTTCGGTAATGGCATTACGAGTAGACTCACATCCAGCTCTCGGCCTCCCAAAACTACTCTTCGATCCTTACAAACATCACGGACGAGGATGATACCACCCCCAGTCGTGATCTTGCAAGTACTAGGCAACGATTCAGAAGAAAGCTGGTGTCTAACAGTAAATAATACAGACACAAAACTATAGGAAGCCCCCTAATCAAACAAAGCAAATACAGGAAAGGAGCCGAGTAGAATAGAACCTGCTATCAGATCACCGACTGCCTCTGTATCCTCAGTTGACATGGTGAAGGCTCACCCCTGCTGACCTCCTCTGGTCTGCTGCTGGTGCTGGATAAACTTCTGTTTCTGGGTCGGCAATGGTCCCTTCTGCTGTCCTACCGGAGCCTTGGCTCCTGCTCTCTGAGCTGTATGTCCTGAAGACATGGGACAATCCCTCAGCTGGTGCTCCGCTGAACCACAAAGTAGGCACTTGCCTAGTCTCTTCCTATACTCACTCTACACATGTCCTGGCTTCTTACAGAAAGTGCAACTGATGGCTTGCTGCTGTCTAGGTGCCTGCTGAATCTGCTTCTGCTGATGCTACTTGCTGCTGATAATGGAGCCTCTTGGCCGGGCCCCCACTACCTCTAGCTCTATGTGAATCACGACCTCTCTTCAACTTCAGTTCAAGGTCATCCTCTGCTGCCATAGCTCCCAACTGAATCTTCTCAAAAGTAGTATTTATGTTGCTCTTGGTCAAGGACTTGACTTCCTTAACCAAGCCCTTCCTGAACCTCCTAGCCTTCGCTGTCTCGCTAAGACCCTCCAAAAATCTGCCCACACGGCAGAACTCTCCGGCATACTCCTCTATTGTCTGGATCTCCTGAATTAGGTTCTCGAACTGCATCTCCAAAGCGCTAAGTGCTGTGTCGGAGAAGAACTTCTCCTTGAAAAGCTTCTTGAAAGCCTTCCAAGTCTGCCCCTCTGTAGCAACCCTGGGGTCGGTCTGGTACCATGTGCAGGTAAGGTTCTATATCTGACTGCCCGCTGCTTCTATCTGAAGCCTAGCTGGTATCTCCGCGAGGCAAAAGATCTTCTCTATATACTCGATCCAGTCATCAGCATATAGGATACCCTCGGTACCCTTGAAGTCTCACGGCTGTATCTTCTCGAAGTCCTGAATGCTCGGAGTCCTCGGCTGGTAGGGCTGTATCTGCCCTTTCTGTGGTTGGGCAGCTACCTTCTCAACTGCCACCATGGCTTGCTGATGGGCATTGTCAATGCCCTGCCTCACATCCTCTGCCTAGCGCCGTTGAGTCTCCATTATCTGCTGTATGAAGGCAAAGAACTGTGCCATATCAACTGTCCCCTGAGGCGGTGGTGGTAGCATCACTTGAACTCTGGGGGTAGTCCTCAGAACCGGTGGAGGAGCACCCCCAAAAGCTGCAGACGGTCCGACCTGAGCAGGAATAAGAGGTACTGTGGTCCCAGGGTCCTGCTGAGTCGGGCGAGAAGTGACAGACCTCCCAGCGGTATCCCTTAGGCCAGAGCGTTGCGATCGTATCTCCACCATCCTGAAGACAGATCAAACGAAGAATCAATTAATA
>JANAVB010039220.1:2504184-2674184 GCA_029216955.1 Iris pallida
AAAAAGGTGAGGCTGCTGTGTTTGGCCGGCCAAGGGGGTATTAGGGTTAGGTTTAGCGTTTGGTCATGGGCCAGCACTCCTCAAGTTGCTAGAAAGGCCCATTGACAAAAAAGGCTTAAAGGATTAAAGAAAAATAGCTAAAAATGAATTAAATGATTCTTAAAATAGACAATAATTCTAAATTAACATTTTAAAAAAATAATAAATCTAATTACATTATTAGGCTTCTAATCAAGGTTGACTAAGGTTATACCATCTTCTCCTACCAAAACACCAATCCAAACTGCACAACAATCAATTTAATTAATAATTTAAATAATTTTTAAAATAATGCACAATGACTAAAATACTCCTAATTAGAAAAAGTGAGTGTGACAACTAATTACTGTCCTATTAGTCTTTGCAATTTCTTCAAGAAGATTTTGTCCAAGATTGTGGCCAACAGGTTATCGCCTACGCTTCCTCGTGTCATCTCTTTAGAGCAAAGCGGATTCGTGAAAGGTAGGGAGATTTTAGACAACATCCTCCTTGCCCAGGAGATTATTTCCTCAATTGGCCACAAGAATAGGGGAGGCAACGTCGCCATAAAGATAGACATGGAGAAGGCGTACGGCAAGCTCGACTGGCAGTTCCCCATTTGGGTCATGAGGCATTTTGGATTCGACGAATGTGTAATCAACATCATATGGAAGCTGATAAGCAACTGCTGGTTTTCTGTTATCATCAACGGCGAAGCGAAGGGATTCTTTAAATCCTTTCGGGGAGTGCGGCAGGGCGACCATATCTCTCCTTGTATATTCGTGATCGTCGCTGAGGCCCTTAGCCGGGGGCTCAAAAGGTTAGGCCTCAACAGGAGCTTTGTACGGTTTCGCACTCCTTCGGGTTGTCCTCTTGTGATGCATCTGAAGTATGCTGACGACGTCATCATCTTTAGCGCAGGGGACAAGACCTCTCTTTCCCTGGTGAATGAGACTCTCCACCAATATGAAACTTGCTCGGGTCAGTCGATCAACCACAGGAAGACCACTGCCTTCATCCATCATTCGACGGAGGAGGCCTGCAGGCGGAAGATCGAGAAGGAGGTCGGGTATCAGGTGGGTTCCCCACCATTCACTTACTTGGTGTGTCCGCTGTCGTGTGGGCGACGCACTACTCTGGCATTTGAGCCGTTGATTTGTAAAATTAAGAAGCAGATCGATGGGTAGCATAAGAAGACCCTATCTCCAGGGGGAGTTTATCCTCATTAGGTATGTCCTCTCTTCTATCCCGATGCACATCATTGCGTCGAGCAGCTCGCCGAAACATTTCTTGGACCAGCTGGAAAGTAGCTTCCTAGACTTCTTTTGGGGTCAATACGATCTCCAGGACAAACATAAGTGGTGCTCTTGTGATACCATGTCCGGAACAAAGGAGGAAGGAGGATTGGGGCTTAGGAAATTGGATGATATAATTAATGCATTCTCCACTAAGATGTGGTAGAAGCTACGCATGCAAAACTCGCTTTGGAGCCAGTATCAACGGGCCAAATACATCAAGAATCGCGTGCCAGAAGCCCTAACCGCCGGTTAGAAGTCTTCATATTAGTAGAAAAGGCTCCTCGTGGGGAGGGACCTGGGCGAGCATTGCATCAGGCTAAGTTTGGGGGGCAGGAAGACGGCGGTCGATGTCGAGAGATTGTTGGGTGAGGGTCGACTGGTTGCACGGAGGCCGGATAAGATCAGGGAGCTCTGGCAAGCAGGCGGCTGGGACGTGGAGCGGACCGATGAGGTCATCAGGCAGGAGGCCGGCCACCTCCTCCTCCCTTCTTTTTTGGCCATCTCAGTTGATCCTGACCGGCTCATCTGGGGTCGGGGGCGGATGGACGATTCATCCTTGCTTCAGCATGGGAGGTCGGGAGACAAAGGCTGTTTAGGGACGCATCCACGTTGAAAAATTGGGACGCTTGCATCCCCTAGAAATGGTCGGTTATTTTGTGGCGGGCCATCAAAGACAAACTTCCGATGGACCTCAGTATGCAGACGATTGTGTTCTCTCTCGCATCGAGATGCTCCTACTGTTCTGCAAGCCCTTTAGAGGAGTCTACTCCTCATCTGTTTTTGTACGTCCAGGTGGCCTCTCAAATCTGGTATTATTTTGAAGAGAGATTGGGCACCTCTCCAGAGGAGTCGTTCATGGGTAGGTTATGCCGGTGGTGGAGCCACCCTTTTCGGCACGTCCGGCATCTAGTAGCGATGATAGTCTGGGTCATTTGGAAGAACAGGAACAAAGCTCGCTATGAGGGTAGGGGATGGCCGGCCAAGAAGCTGATTAATTAAATCAACCGTCAACTGGGCAAAGCCCTCGCGAACAATTGTCTCAAAGACCCGGGAGATCCTTGGCCTGTGTTTTTTCTTTAGTGTCGGGACTAGTTCCCATTTGTCTATTTTTGCACTCCGCTCTTATTCGGCTGTTACTTTCCTTTGGACCGAGGTCAAGCATGGGATGTCTGTGATTGACTCGGGTTTTGTTCTCTAATTGTTTCAGATATATATACGAGCCTTGATTTCCTTAAAATTAATATATATATATATATATATATATATATATATATATATATATATATATATATATATATATATATATATAATATATATATATTTTGAATATATATATATATATATATATATATATATATATATATATATATATATATATATATATATATATATATAGGGAGCGGATCAAAAGCCCCCCTTAGAAAGCCCCCCAAAAACCCCCCTCACTCTAATTCATAATATTAAGGTTAATATTAATGTTAATATTAATGTTAATATTAATATTAATGTTAATATTAATGTTAATATTAATGTTAATGTTAATATTAATTTTTTTATTTTTTATATATTAATGTTAATGTTAATGTTAATATTAATGTTAATGTTAATTTTAATTTTAATGTTAATATTAATTTTAATGTTAATATTAATGTTAATTTTAGTATTTAATGTTAATATTAACATTAATATTAACATTAACATTAATATTAACATTAAATTACGGATTAGAGTGAGGGGGGTTTTTGGGGAGCTTTCTAAGGGGGGTTTTTGATCCGCTTCCATATATATATATATATATATATATATATATATATATATATATATATATATATATATATATATATATATATATATGGTTGCGGTGATAGTCTGGGTCATTTGGAAGAACAGGAACAAAGCTCGCTACGAGGGAAGGAGATGGCCGGCCAAGAAGCTGATTGATGAAATCAACCTTCAACTGGGCAAAGCCCTCGCGAACAATTGTCTCAAAGACCCGGGAGATCCTTGGCCTGTGTTTTTTCTTTAGTGTCGGGACTAGTCCCCATTTTGTCTGTTTTCGCACTCCGCTCTTATTCGGCTGTTACTTTCCTTTGGACCGAGGTCAAGCATGGGATGTCTGTGATTGACTCGGGTTTTGTTCCCTAATTGTTTCAGATATATATACGAGCCTTGCTTTCCTTAAAATTAATATATATATATATATATATATATATATAATATTTCGACGGCACTTTCACAATGGCCTCTGCCAGGACCGTTGTGAGAGGCAACAATGTTTCGGCTCCGTTGATCGCACCCTTCTGGCACCCCTGCATCCCCATCAATTGTCAGTTCTTATCTGGAGAGCCCACCACAAAAAAGCTACCTACCGACGACTCCTTCACCTCCATCAGCTTCAGCCTGGCCTCCAGATGCCATTGCTGCACCTCGCTCCAACCAGAAACTGCAGAACACATCCTGCTCTCCGGCGACCTTGTCGCCCAGCTCTGGAACTACCTATCTCGTCTTTGCGGACTGGGACTCCAGATCGGGAGCTTCAACGATCTCCTAGCCAACTGGGGCTCCTCTCACGGGCATCAGATCGTCGCAGCCGCCGGTATTTGGGTCCTCTGGAAGAACCGAAACAAATACAGGTACGAAGGACACCAATACTCCCACTTACAACTGAACAGGGAAGCCCTTCAACAAATTCGTAAAATTCGGAGGCCCTGCACTCACTCTTCGAACCGATTTTGGAACAAGCTGACTTAATTTTTGACTTGGTTCAGGCACTTGGGTTTACTTTTTTGCTTATTTTAATTTTTGCTCTCTCTTCGCACGCAGCGCGTTACTTGTATAAGCTTCGACATTTTATGCCTGATACATCAATAAAGTTCATTTTCCAAAAAAATTATATATATATATATATATTCAATGAACTCCATCCGCTTTATTCATATCAATGTGCAAAATGCCGAAACCTTTACAAGTAAGCGCAAAATAAAACAGAAAAAGAACAAGAAATAAGGCATTCTCCTATTTCTCGGTCAGCCCGTTAGAAGAGGATGGACTGCCAGAAGGCCTGTTGACCGTGATTGCAGTATCTGCTGACGCTGTGAGTCTGTCGGAGGGCCTCCCGAATAAGTTGATTGGATGAATATTGATGACCCTCGTATCTAAATTTGTTGCGGTTCTTCCACATGACCCACGTGATGGCGGCTGCAACGATCTAGTGGCCATGAGAGGCATTACTCCAATGGCTAGGAGATCATTGAAGCTCCCACCGACCTGTACTTGTCTGCAATGGTGAGAAAGATCGGTCCAAACCTTTGTAGACAAGTCTCCGAAAAACACAATATGGTCAACCATTTCAGATTGTCTTGCAGTGCAGCAGTGACATGCCGATGCTAAATCGAAGCCATTGGTATTGAGAGCGTCGTCAGTGGAAAGCTTTTTGCGATAATCTCTCCACATCAGAAAGGACCATTTCTTGGGAATGCAAGATTGCCAGAAAGATCAGATGATGGGAGAAGGCACCCCAATGCCCTGTACAACCCTTTTGGCCGATAAAATCGAGAAGGATCCGTTAGCTGAAATAGACCATTGTAGGATGTCAGGTTCCGTTCTGATCTTCATCCCAGTGTCGATAAGCATAGCTGCGGCCTCTCCTCCGCTCCAATCTCGAACCCTGTCCCTATTCCAGTCGCCCGAGTTATCCCAAATATCTCTGATCGTGTTGTGGTTCGGGGCAGCTGGTAACTGGGGAAGGAGATCATTCTCGGACCAGTGTTTGATGAATAACGATGATTCGCCTGAGCGCAACTGAAGATGGGTCAGAGGCTTCGCGAGGCTCCGACTATGAAGGATTCGTCGCCAAGACGTGGAGGATCTGTAGTTGTACTCCGCGGTGGACGGATAAAAGTACTTAAAATATCTGGCTTGCATGAACCTCGCCCATAGACTTCTGCTCACTCGAAGCTTCTACCACAGCTTCATCGGGCAAGCATCTACGACATGCGACAACCGATAAAATTTGGGGCCTCCCTCATTGGTAGGTCTGGCCATGGTGTCCCAACTCGCCCAGTGGTACTTGTCCTTACCATCACAATAACCCCAAAAGAAGTTGGCGAACAGGTTTTTAATGGATGTGAGCACCTTCTTTGGGGGGAGCAGGCGGCTAATGTGTAAATGGGGATAGAGGAGAGAACGTGTTGAATCAGTATCATCTTCCCACCATGCGATAATGTAGCATTGTGCCACCCTTCAAGTTTTTTTCTAATCTTGCCCACCAACTTTCAAAGATGCCCGCTTTGGATCTGCCATATACCAATGGACACCCAAGGTAGTAGAAAGGTGGATAGGCTACAGAGAATAAGGTGATGTTGGAAAGAGTGAAGGAGTGATCTCTGTCGATCTTGTGGTGGAAGTAAATCACACTCTTGCTTGGATTGACGCGTTGACCAGAGTAAACGGCGTATCTTTACAACGTGTTATGAACTACCTCTACAGACCCAAGATCCCCAGAGGAGAATATAAGGATATCGTCAGCGTACGCCAAGTGGGTGATTATCGGGCAACCGCTGGCGGTGTGAAAATGCTTAAAATTTGGGGATCCTACCATTTTGTTCAAATTTTTGCTCAGGGCTTTCGCTGCGATGATAAAGATGGTAGAAGATAAAGGATCTCCATGTCTAACTCTGTGGCTAGATTTGAAGAAGCCTTCGGCTTGGCCGTTAATAACCGTGGACAACCACGAATTACTGATCGATCTCTATACGATGCTGGTGCAGTTTTTCGAAAACCCGAAGGCCCTGAACACCCAAATCATGAATTGCTAGTCCAGCCTATCATACGCCTTCTCCATGTCCAGTTTGATAGAAATGTTCCCTTCTTTAGCTTGTAACTTCATGCAAGTGATCATTTCCTTGGCCATCAAAATATTGTCTAATATATTCCGTCCGCGAACAAAACCACTCTGCTCTTCGGAGATAATTTTGGGGAGAATCTCGGTCATACGGTTGGCAATAATCTTGGATATGATTTTGTTAGTGAACATGCACAAGCTTATAGGGCGGAAGTCTTTGAAGGTCCCCGGGTTATCCTGCTTGGGAATAAGAATCAGGTTAGCGCATAAAATGGCTCTGGGGTACCTGGTTCCTTGGAAAAAGGCAATGACCGCCTCGTGGATATCCAACTTGATGATGTCCCAGCACGTTCTGAAGAACACACCAGTGAATCGTCAGGTCCAGGGACCCTGTGCTCGTCAAGGGCCCAAACTATATCCTTAACCTCCAGTTCAGAATGGGGGAGCGCCAGCTGGGTGTTGTCTCTATCATCAATCAGACGGGGGTCTCCGCTATAAATCCCTCATCTTTGGTGATAGCCTCTTTGGTGAACAGCTGGAAGTAGAAATTAGCAGTAGCCAATTGGATAATTTATTGGTCTTTGATGATGTCCCCATTCTCGTTTGCTATCTGGTGGAGGTTGAGCTGCTGTCGACGCCCCTTGACAGAGGAGTAGAAATAACTAGTGTTCATGTCTCCTTCACTATCCCAGGTGAGTGTAGCTTTCTGTTTCCAGAATTCAGTCTCAACTTTCAGGCAGAATTTCAACAATGCTCTGGTAAGGTTCAATGAGGCACGGGCGACGGAGGATCTGTCGACAGCATAGAGAGCTTCCGTGTGTGTTACATCGCCCTCCGCTGTGCGAACAGCCTGGAAGATGTCCCCAAACGCTTCTTTGCTCCAAGCTATGAGGGTTTTCTTGGTAGCTTTAAGTTTGTTCGCGACCTAGACGAGGGGTTACGGTTGTCATCGTCGGTCCACACCTTGGCAACAATGTTTCTAAACTGGGGGTGGTGGCTCCAAAAGTTGAGGAATCAAAAGTTTTTCTTTATCTGGTTCGATTGGCTGTTGATTTCAATGAGGAAAGGAGAGTGGTCTGATTCAGAAGCATTGAGGTACGAGAGGTTGGAAATGATCTCCAGATCCGACCACTTCGAGATGATGAGGGCATGGTCAAAGCAGGTGTATTGCCTTTGAGCGCCTTCTTGTATATTGCACCAGGTAAAGGCGCTGTCGTTGAACTGAAGGGGAGTCAGGTGAGCGCTAAAGATGAAGCTGGTGAAGTCGTGAATGGCTGACGGGGGCGGATGACGGCCTCCCGACTTTTCATCTCTACAAGTAATAGCATTAAAATTGCCAACACGGAGCCAGGAAAGATTGTTGCGGTTTATGTGCAGCAGGTCCTTCCACAGCTGTCTGCGGTCCTATATGTCATAACTTCCATTTACGACGGATACGAGGGAACGGGAATAGAGCATGGGGTGTTCCACCCAACACGAGAGGGCCTGTCTCGAGTCGTGGATGATGTCGAGCTTCACGTCGGCCGTGAATAGGATCCAAATATCATGACAGTCGATGATAGCCGAGGGGAAGCCTAACTGTAACTGGATGGATTTGAATTTGTTTGAGGGGATTTTAGGTTCAATGATAACGAGGATGACGATTCTGTGAGTTCTCTTGAGACTGTTTAATCTTCTCAATGTTGGTTTATTGGCAAGGCCCCTAACATTCCAAGATAGGATGTTAAGAATTGAGGATGCTGGGTGTGGTTTGTTGAGTTTCGTGGCTGACCTAGTGGTCCTGGCCGTGACCTCTTTGGAGCTTCCTTTGTTGGAGTTTTTTGTGGTGGTTGTTGCCTTTCTGGCCCCTTTTATAATTTTGTCTGTTTCTTCGTTCGGGTGTATGTAGACCTCAGAAACTATTTTTGCTACGGCTCCGAAGAAGCAACCTGTGATGGTGATCCTAGGGTTTAAGGCTTGTTGCATCCTAGCTACTGGTGCTTGTCCAATGTTGGCCAAGGCATCCGCACGAATGTTTGCCACTTCATGGAAAGTATTTGGGGTGATTGTTTTGGGAGGTTGGGGGACCTCTATGCATGTTGAATCTGTAGGGAATTCTGGTGCTAAAGACTCCGCTGTTGTGCAAGCCTCCCTTTCGATGTCACTACAGTTCTTTATGTCCTCTTCCAGAGTGTAAGCTCCATTGGTAGCTTCGGTGCCTTGAACGTCATATGTGGGCTCTGATGCAAGAACATCAAATTTGTTGTTGAGGTTGATGCCTAAGGGATTGTAAGGAACGATGGCTCTTCCATGGGGATCCTGTTCTTGATTATGAGGGTTCCTAGTGCTGGCATCGAATCGGATATAGGAGTTGGGTAAAAGAAGTAGGGGTGATTGGTGGGGTTTTCTAGGTGTTTGTGTGTATGTCGCCTTTCAGATCAGCTATTTTTCAGTTCTGGGTGTACATGAAAGCAATGTTCTATGAAGTGTCTGCGCAAATGTTAGTGTTTGTATAATATGATGTTGTTATCATATATGATTTGTTAGGTGTGTGTCTTGTTGCCGAGCGAGATTTGGATGTGATTGGGGAGATCCTTTGTTAAGTCAAGCTTCATGCAGATTTTGACGTAGTTTCCCTTGGATAGGTTACGAGTTTCTTCCGGCAATGCCAGCAACGTCCGAATGAGCTGGCTATCCTCCTCAAAGCCGCAGGAGCAAAAAAAATTAGGGGGAGGTTCGGAAGGGTTACCCATGCGGAGACAATTGCAGAGTCTTCCTTAAAGGTGAAGTCCGGGGACCATTTAACAAATTTCATGATGTGAGTGTCTATATATATGTATAGGTTCGGAAGGGTTACCCATGCGGAGACAATTGCGGAGTCTTCCTTAAAGGTGAAGTCCGGGGACCATTTAACAAATTTCATGATGTGAGTGTCTATATATATATATATATATATATATATATATATATATATATATATATATATATATATATATATATATATATATATATAACAATTTTTTGTTTATATATATATAATTGTCTACATATACATATATATAATTGTCTATATATATATATATATAATTAAATTTTCATGATGTGAGTGTCTATATATATATATATATATATATATATATATATATATATATATATATATATATATATATATATATATAAAATTAAATTTTCATGATGTGAGTGTCTACATATATAAATGAAGTGAGTGTATATGTATATGTAGACACTCACTTCATATATATATGTCGACACTCGAATCATGAAAATTTAATTTTATATATATATATATATATATATATATATATATATATATATATATATATATATATATTTTAATATATATATTAAATATATATTTTTTTTAATATATATATTAAATATATATATATATTTTAATATTATATTAAATATATATATATATATATATATATATATATATATATATATATATATATATATATTTATATTTATATATATATATATATATATATTTAATATATATATTAAAATATATATATATATATATATATATATATATATATATATATATATATATATATATATATATACTCCCAGATGGGTCTCGTAGGCGTTGAGCGGTAGCTCCTTTGCTCGCCGCTCCCCTCCCCTCCTCCTCGTTTGGCCGGTCGGATGGCCCGTCTGGCCGGTCGGCGTGCTGGGGCTCGCCGTGCCACCCAGCTTCTCCCCCTACCCCGGTGGTCTCCCCTAAATATATATATATATATATATATATATATATATATATATATATATATATATATATATATATATGAGGAAGGATAGGCATCCCCGTACTTTTTGCATCCCCAAGCATCCCCCCTACTCACACCGTTGGATGGTGCTTTAAGTCATCTAATCTTAACCATTGATTTACCAACGGTTAAGATTAGATGACTTAAAGCACATCCAACGGTTGTTAACATGGGGATGCTTGGGGATGCAAAAAATAAGGGGATGCGGATCCCTCCTCTATATATATATATATATATATATATATATATATATATATATATATATACTCCCAGATGGGGTCTCGTAGGCGTTGAGCGGTAGCTCCTTTGCTCGCCGCTCCCCTTCCCTCCTCCTCGTTTGGCCGGTCGTTTGGCCGGTCGGATGTCCCGTCTGGCCGGTCGGCGTGCTGGGGCTTGCCGCGCTACCCAGCTTCTCCCCCTACCCCGGTGGTCTCCCCTCATCCCGCCGGCCGGGCTCCCTCGGCTGGAAAGCAGCCGGCGTTATTTTCCAGTACGGCTTCCCCCTTCCCTCCTCTCCCCTCCCTCCTTGGCTCCGTCGCCATCCTCGGTGTCCTCGGCACCGTCGGGCCAGGCGTAGGAGTCCCGGTTCATCCCCTACGGCAGCCCCCCCGGTGCCCCCCGGCCATCTCCTCCCTTCCGTCGGGGCCGGGCCGAGCTTCCCTAGGCCTGCCTCTCTTTGCTCAGGCGTGCCCCCCGATCGCGGCACCCCCCGCGAAGACGTCCACCCCCTCGGCTGAGACCACCCGCTCGTCCCTGCGGTAGCCTAACTCGGCTACGTCCTCCCTCAGCCCCCCGGCTGAGCCTTCCGACAACCCTGGGCTGGCCACCCCCCTAAGCTATCCCCCTGGCGCCGGTCACCCCCCACTCCCTCTGGCGTTTCCCTCGGCGTCGGCCTCGGCGTCGGCGGCCCCCCTCCCCTCCCCCCGCGTGTAGCGTGCCCCCCTTGTGGGCTCTCGTGGCCGCGCCGAGGCCCTCGGTGCACCCCCCGGAGTCGGGCGGTCGTCCGTCCCCGCCGTCCCCCCTCCCACGAAGCCTCCTTCCCTTGCAGCGTTGGCCTCCGGCGCTCTCTCCGTCGCAGGCCGGAGGGCCCTCCCGGGTGGTAGCCGCCATGCTTAGGCCAGCCATCTCCGTCGCGCCCCCCTCTCCCCCCAGGGCTGGATCCCCCCCCCCCCCCCCCGAAGCCTCTCCCCCTCTCGGCCTCCCCCGCCGGACCACCCCCCCGGCCCCCTCTCCGGATCAGTCTCCCTCCCCTCCGGGCTGGCTCCCCCGTCGGAGCCCTCGTCCGTCTCGGCCTCCACCACCGGCGCCCCTGCTCCTGGAGGGGGCCAAAACTTTCGAGCCGTGCGCCCTCATCGGGCTGTGCACCCCCCTCTTCGGGCAGAGAGCCCCTAGGGCTGCGAGCCCACACCTCCCCTTTTTTTTGGGCAGTGTATCCGCACCCGCTGTTTTCTTATTCGAATTTCTAATTTTAGGTGATGTTTTATGTTTTCGTTTTAGTTCTCCGAAAAAAAATTCTTTATCTAGATTTTCGTTAGTATCCTTGTTCAGGGTTCCCCACTCATTTTGTAGGAACTTGGGCTATCTCCCGGTTCCAACCTCTTTATTTCCTTTTCAATGAAGGCTTTAGCCATTGTTAAAAATAAAAATTAAAATTAAAAATTAAAAATAATATATATATATATATATATATATATATATATATATATATATATATATATATATATATATATATATATATATACTCCCGAAACAGATCTAGGGGAAAAACGGTTAGAAAGCAGATACTTCTTGCAAATAAATTTGCTCTTTATTATGATTTAGCAAAAATCAGAAGCAGACACTTCTCGTGAATAAATTTGGTCTCTATTATGATTTAGCAAAAATTAGAAGCAGACAGTTCTTGCAAATAAATTTGCCCTCTATTATGATTTAGCAAAAATCTGAAGCAGACACTTCTCGCGAATTAATTTGCTCTCTATTCTGATTATGTTGGATTTCATAGACTTCCTGCAAACAAGTTTGCACACCTAATATCCTTAAGCCACTCAAAGAAGAAGAAGGAAGGAAGAAGAACAACTCTGCTGGGTGATGAAAATCACAGTTGCTCATTGCAAGATTCGGCCCACCGCGATCTGCTTACAGGAAAGAACAAGTTCTAAGGGAATTTCTGGAAAACTCTGACGGCAGCGGTCACACAACACTCTTCCTCTCTCAATTTTGAAGTATTTTCTCAAAGGAGGCATGAAGAGAGTATTTGTAGAGTTGGATGGAAGCCCTAACCCTAATCTTGGTAGCACATTAATTGTAAAAAGATAGGAGCGAATAATGGAAAGATTTAACTGAATTAAATTCATATCTAACAAAAGGTGGATCTGAATTATTTTTCAATCTTTCTATAACCACTCAAATCTTCCAATCAGCCTGATTATACCCCAATAGCGCCCATGCGCCGAATAGCACAGCCATGTACCCATGGCCATGCGTGCAGCTTCTCGACAACGCAGGCACGTAGCCCTGCGTGCGCTCAACCGTATAGCAGTGCATGCACGCAGCCCCATAACGGCGCATGCACACATACTCGTAAATGCGTATACGCACGTAGCCACACATAGCCTGCGCATAGCCCACACATAGCCCACACATAGCCCCTGTAATGCCCCCGCACATGCCCCTGCACATATCCCCTGCGCATGCATCGATGCTGACGTGCTAAGTGCAAAGTGCGCCAAGAAAGCACCACTTTGCGCCCTTGAGCCCCCGTCCAATCCCGAGTCCGAGTCGCTACGCCCATTTTGGGACTTAGCTCATAAGAGAATAATCCCATGAGCATGACAAAAATTATAATTCTTTCTTGAGGAGTTAATACTTTTTTCTACTAGAAAAATACCCCCACATGGTATCCATGTGCCCTACTACACCTCATGTGCACATCTCAACACAAGCAAAACTTTATATTGTGATACTCACTCTTTGGTGTGAGCAATGTTAGACTATTTTTCTAGTCACAAAGGCAAAACACCAACAATCTTTCGTATATCTCAATATATGGGTTAAGCGTTCCACACAGTGACGATCCATTATGCATTAGGATAGATGTCTGCATGGGCTAAATAACAACATGATACAAGAATGGAGTAAGCCTTAAATTTTGTACCATGACTGCAATTCTTCCTACTCACGTAATGATATCAACTGTGCTTCTGGTTGCACATTTGTCACCCCCGTTTCCCGTATTTCGTATTTATACTCGTAGTTGGATTTTGGGTACGTATTTTTATTTTTCTGGACTTGTGGAATTTTGGGTTTTCTTGTAAAATGGCCTTTGACATGGCTTGGTTTTATTTGGTGGAGTAGGATTGGTCTGGTTTGGTTTAGCATGCATTTGGAACACCTTAGCCTATACTCCACCCTCAACACACCGCAACCACCCTTATTAAATCCTACCTAACTTTTCTCTCTCCTCTTTACTCTTTCATTACTTCTCCATCTTCTTCCTTCCTCTACACAACACCCACACCATAGGCAAGTGCACCTTGCCACCACATGAAAACCATATTTTATTTGTCCATTAGCTAGATTAGGCCATGGAGAGCAACATTAGAACTTAGCATTTTGTGATTTGGAGTCTCCATTGTTCTAGATCTAAGTTTTAAATATTTTCGGAATTTCTTGGTTTTGATCTATCAAACTTTAATTTTTGCTTGTTTTGATGCTTCCATGTGGAAGAGAATTCAATTTTACCCAAGTTAGACCTTTGAAAATCTAGATTTGGTTTTGATTTGGCCGAGATATGAAGATTGGAAGTTTTTTGTGTTCTTGGACTTGCTCTCGGCCTGGAGAAGAAGACCTCAGTCTGCGCTCTTTAGCGCAGTACTGAACCGCGCAGCCTCCCCCGTGCCGCGCCCTTTAGCGCAATACTGAACCGCGCAGCCTCCCCTGCACCGCGCTCTTTAGCGCTGGTCGCTGACCGCGCAGCCCTGGCAGCTGCCCGATTGCGCGCGCGCCCCCGCGCCTTCGGCCGCTGCGCCTTCGACCATGCGCCTTCGGCCCTGACCCCCTGCGCACTTGGTCTCCTGCGCACTTGGTCTCCTGCGCACTTGGCCCCCTGCGCACCTGACCCCCTGCGCCACCCAACCCTGCACCCTATGCCCCTGCGCACTTGGTGTCAGCCCCTGTTTTTCAATTTTTGTTAAATTAGTGTTAATTAATTTTTAATGTTAATTTTTAGCCTTAAAATAATGATTAGGATTTTTAGGAATTTTTCTAGAATTTTTAAATAATTTTAAAATGGTTTTAAGTCAAAATATATCATTTTGCAATTTGCTAAATTGTTTTAATATCACTTTGTAATTTTTAGAATTATTTTAATATCAATATGCAATTTGTTAAATTGTATTTTATAGCAGTTTGCAATTTAGAAATTATTTTAATTCTGTTATGCAAATTATAATTTGCATTTACTACTGTTTAGACCTATTATGTAAAATCCTAAAACCTAGAGGACCTAATTGCAAACTACCCGAACACCCCCCCCCCCCACACGACCACACTCTCTCTCCTCGGCCTCACCCACTCCGCTGCCCCGACCGCCACGACCGGCTGCCCCCGCCAAATCCGGCTGCCCCCACCGCCTCGAACCCCCTATAAAACTCCCCACTCTCCCCCGACCAGACCCTAACCCAAAACTCTCCCCACGACCGCCAGCGCCGCCCCATCTCCCACTCTCACCCCCACCGGAACCCTAGCTTCGGGGAGCCCCTGTCCAGCCCCACCGACGACCCTCACCGCCAACCACCGCCGTCGACAAGTTCGCCTCGACGAGCTGAAGGCAGCGCCACTCGAGCGCCGCCTCGCCGACGTCTCCTCCGCCGTCCACAAACCCTCAACACCCCCCCCGGAAGTCGGACACACAGGTAACAGTTACGAGACTGTGTCGTGCGTGTCTCATACACGTGTATGTGGTTCACCGTGTCCTGGCGAATATTTGATAGAACTGGACACGCAAGATTAAACTCGTGCGTGTCGTGCAGGCCTAGGACACGAGGATACCTGTGTCCCTAACTGTCAGGACACAGGGTTGATTTTTTTTTATAATAATTAAACCGAACCTAAATAAAATAAACAAACCCTAACCCTTTAACACGAGCAGCGGGCTGACCCCCTGGCCAGCTCGACCTAGCCTAACCCCCTCCCCCCCCCCCCCCCCCGCGCTTCTCTGGCCTGGGTTTGAGTCCCCTGGCTGTTTTCTTTTCCTTTTCTTTTTCTTTTCCTTTTTCTTTTTTCTTTTTCTGTTATATATATATATATATATATTTATATATATATGTATATAAATATATTTGTATATATATATGTATTATCATATATACTATATTTATGTATATATATTTGCTGTTTTTTCTATATATATATATATATATATATATATATATATATATATATATATATATATATATATACTTCATTATTTTATGTATATATATATATATATATATATATATAAATATTTTTTTTATTTATATATATATATATAAATATATATATATATATATATATATATATATATATATATATAAAAAAAAAAAAAAAAAAAAAAAAAAAAATATATATATATATATATATATATATATGTAATTTTTACATATATATATCCATTATGTAAATATCCCTATATTTATGGATATATATATTATTTTATATATGTATTTTACTTAGCTTAGTGTAAATTATCTTTATAAGATAATATTCATACTTTTATAGTTACTATGTAAAATTCTACCTTATTAAAATATTAATATTTATTTTGCATCTCCACCACTTAGTATTTTCTATATATTTAAATTACTGCAACCATTTGGTGTCCAAGCCTAGCATGGGTATTTGGGCCCAAATGTGTTTTCACACATTCAAGACCTGTACAAGTCATATTGGACTTGATTCATGGCCGTGGGTCCTGTATTTGAACTTTGGTTCAAATTATATACATGGACAAAATACGCAGATAATTAATTATTGTGTGCAATGCTGTTTTTGATTTTCAAAAATTACTTAAAGTACTGCTAAAATTATGAAAAAATACTATTTAGATACTATGTTAAGTTAGCTAATTTAGTATAATTTTTGTAGTATTTAATTTACTATTTTGCCACTAGTTTGGCATATGAAACCAAAACTCATTTTCTGTATACTTAGGAAAACTGATTTTTATAAAATACTTGTACTGGTTAATAAATTCCAGAAAAATTATAATAAATTTCTATGATTAACAAGGATCACTTTGGTACTTTACTTTAAGAAAAACTAGGCTTTTTGTCTATCTCTAAAATTGTTAGAACACAACGGTCTTTTGATTTATTTATTGATTAATTACGACTTGTAGCTTTTTGTGTTATTTTGAGTTTTTAGCCGTGTTAAACCCCACCCCTCACTAGTGTAAAGACCCTAGAAAGTTAGTTAAAGTAGTATGTCACCCCACATTGGTCTTCTATGCCAAAGTCATCATTTTGGCTAGGTGCCCAGTCACAAGTCGTATTTCACCAATTAGTGTCCTAGTGTTTTAGCTTAGTGTAAAAACTAAGTTATTGTATTTACTTCTACAGCGACGAGTTACCGGACATCCATAGCATTGTTATCACAGCTTGTTTTGTTTTGCTTTGCTAGAGGCAAGTACTTTCTACGAACTTACATATTGTCACATAAATGAACTGCAAACCCCACCATGTTAAATGCTGATCCTTGGGGTAGCAAGTTAGATCTCTACATGTTGTACTTCCAGTTACTACCATGCTTAGAACAGTCTTGATGTATCTCTCACATGATTAGAATATGGGTTATGGGGAAACTGATAGTATTGTACGTGATCACGACCCCCCTACAGTAGCGAGCGAGGTCGCATTTTATATGCATACCTTGCCGCAGGCCATTATCCCGCATTTCTGTACGGATGTACACCTATGCCTGTTGACTTGTACATATGTATATTTTATTTACATGTACCACAGTATATTGTACATCTATTGACCGATCACGTACTTGCTACAGTTTTAAACACTACATGTACATCTGTCTCTATGACATATGTATCCTTGCCATGATAGATTGGGTGATGCCATGTTTCCAGTTATTTCCTTTTATGTTCATTTCTATGTTTCATATGCTAGTTTGCTAGATTCAGTACTTGCTCTCGTCCTGACAGGATAACGTTGTAGGTGTCCTTACTGAGGAGGAGTTACTCTGCGACTCATACTATGGAGTTACTGCCAAGGACCCAGCTTTGCTTTATGAGGATGTTCCTGTGGGGAACCTCGCCTAGTTGTCTTTGGTTTACTTAGACTTTTGAGAGTGGGCATGTATTAGACTATATCTTTTTGTAACTGGACATGTATCCAGTTTTACTTTGCAGTTCACTTGTACTTGGACATTTTACTATATACGATGACTTTTGTGTTTGGAGCATTTATGATTCTTCTTCACTTATAGAACTGTTAGCACATTTAGTCTTATCCTGTAGTCTTTAGAACAGCTTACTACGTTTTATCTCAACGTAGGCTGGGCATGCCTCGGCCTGGCCCAACAATTTGGGTAGCGGGTCGTGACATGTTTTTAGTGGTGGCCCATGCAGGTCCTGACTAAACTGTTTGGTTACGTTATTGTACCAAGCATGCCTGCAATTAGGAACTTAAGGTAACTAGAGAACATTAGGAAAGACGCTTAGAATACCTAGAGGAATCCTAGGATTGCAACATAGGATATACATCACATGTTTGCTATTATAATTAGATTTTCTTGCATATGATTACTTACTTTAAACAAGTCCTTATAAGTCTTTTTATGTGTAATTTAGATGGTGCTTACTCGTTCATCCCAGTATGTTACCCCCGAGAATGGGGCCCTCCATATCCAGTCAGCTGACCAGTTGACTGATACATCTCCACCTACCACTTTCCCCCACTCCACAGATCCACAGACCCAGATACCACCTTCCACATCACAGGCCCGGCAGGACCCAATACTTCCACCACCCCCTATCACTATACCCACCCAGGCTTCCGTCACACTCGACGGGACCCAGCTGCTCACACTGATCCAGGGGTTCCTAACAACCCATCAGGAGCAGACTACCCTACTCCGCCAGAGCATGGAGCGTTCTGAGGGACGTCCCGTGGTCCCACCACATGTAGAACCACGGCAGAGAGCGGGGACGATCAAGGACTTCATGGGTCTGAATCCCAAGGAGTTCTCAGGGACTGAGGGCATAGTAGTAGCTGATGACTGGCTAGATTCGGTAGAGAGGAAGCTTCTGGGAGTTAGAAAGCTGGATGACCTCCAAGTCGAGGCAGCGGGATTTCTGCTGATAGACTTAGCAGGAGTCTGGTTCCGGAATGAGCCATTGTTTGCGAGAGGGAGAGCCACCTGGGACCAGTTCAAGACCCAGTTCAAGAAGAAATTCTTTTCGACCACTGCTAGAGTAGCCATGGGGCTACGATTCCAGAACATCCAGCAGGGGAACCGTTCTGTTGACGAGTATGCGGCAGAGTTTAGTCGCCTGAGCCGTTTCGCTCCTAGTCTGGTTGCTGATCCAGAGGAGATGACCAGTAGATTTTGCCATGGTCTAGTTCCAGACATTGGCATTCTTATAGTGGCGAACGGTACGACTGACTACTACCAGAGCCTAGAGTTGGCCCAGAGCATTGAGGAGCGTCTTCTGTCTAGCAAAAGGCCGGCTCCTGTACATCATGAGGGACCGTCCAAGCGTTAGGCTTTCCAGCAGAGAGCACCGACGCCACCCCAGCAGACTTACCGTCCCCCTACACCACATCATCAGACCCCGCCAGTTAGAGCCCCGGGGCCCCGGCAGCAGCAGAAGGGAGCTATATGGTCTTTCTGCGGAAGACCAGGGCACGACAGGTCCATTTGCAGGAAAAGATTGGGGCAGTGTTTAGTTTGTGGGTCTGCCACCCATCAGATTCGGGACTGCCCAGCAGCGAAGCCTAGAGGACCACTCCCGACACAGCTGCAGAGGTTTGGGCAGCATCTGCAGTAGCAGAAGGGACCTCAGGGGAAGGTTTATAGCCTAGCCCTTGAGCCGGAGCCGGAGCAGGTTTCAGAGCCCGATTACTTAGCTGACGTCATTACAGGTCATGTTTATTTGTATACTTTTCTAGCTCTATGTTTGTTTGATTCTGGTGCATCTCATAGCTTTCTATCATTAGAGTTTATGCAAGAACATCACTTAGTATCTACACCTACTGCGGAGATTAGTAGAGTAATGACGGGAAGAGGACCAGTGCCTATTAGAGCTAGCTATAGATGCTCTATTATGATAGCCGGGAGAGAGTTCGAGGGGCGATTCTTTGTGATGCCACTCCCCGGTTATGATATCATATTGGGGATGGACTGGCTTAGCTATGCCCATGCATCTATAGATTGCCATGAGGGTAGTATTTTGTTCAGTCCCTCAGGCACAGCACCATTCAGTGTCAGGAGGACAGGGCCGGAGATCAGCCTAGAGCCGAACTGTTGTGCGACAGTTGGGGACGCAGCACCGCCACACCCTATTATTAGGGAGTTTATGGATGTATTCCCAGAGGATCTTCTAGGACTTCCGCCTGACAGAGATGTGGAGTTCACTATAGATTTAGTACCGGGTTCATCACCAGTATCCCGGGCTTGCTATAGAGTGAATTCCAAAGAGGCCATAGAGATGAAAGAGCAGATTGATGACCTGTTGAAAAAGGGTTTCATTCGATCCAGTGCTTCTCCATGGGGAGCGCCAGTGCTCTTTGTGCCTAAGAAGGATGGTACAGTCCGGTTGTGTATTGACTACCGGGCTTTGAATGCCATCACCATCAAGAACAAATATCCTCTGCCCAGGATAGATGATTTGTTTGACCAGTTGAGCGGGGCGAAAGTATTTTCCAGGATAGACTTGAGATCCGGGTACCACCAGGTGAAGGTTAGGCCAGCAGACATCCAGAAGACGGCGTTCAACACGAAGTACGGACAGTACGAGTTTTTGGTGATGCCATTTGGTCTCACAAATGCGCCAGCTGTCTTTATGAACTTGATGAATAAGACATTTCACCAGTATCTGGATAAGTTCGTCGTGGTGTTTATCGACGACATCCTGATATACTCGAAGACGCCGGAGGAGCATGCAGAGCACTTGCAGATAGTTTTGGAGATTCTGTGGCAGGAGAGATTGTTTGCCAAATTGCCGAAGTGCGAGTTCTTTTTAGACCGAGTGGAGTTTCTCGGCCATGTAGTCACTGGAGATGGAATCTCGGTGGATCCCAAGAAGATTACTGCAGTTGCGACGTTGAAGGCTCCGACGTTAGTTTCAGAGATCAGGAGCTTTCTGGGTTTAGCAGGCTATTATAGAAAGTTCGTCCAGGACTTTGATAGGATAGCTGAACCCATGACGAAGCTGACGCGAAAGGACACAGAGTACATTTGGTCAGAGGACTGCCAGACAGCATTTGAGGAGCTAAAGAGGAGGCTGACGACCGCTCCAGTTCTGACTTTACCTTCAGGTTCTGGAGGTTTTACCATATACAGTGATGCTTCTGGGAAGGGGCTAGGATGTGTCCTACAGTAGCATGGGAAAGTGATTGCTTATGCATCTAGGCAATTACGGACTCATGAGAGGAATTATCCTACCCATGACCTAGAGTTAGCTGTGGTGATCTTTGCACTCAAGTTATGGAAATATTACTTATACGGAGAGCGTGTGGAAATCTTTACTGACCACAAAAGCTTGAAGTATGTGTTCACGCAGAAAGAGCTGAACATGAGGCAAAGACGATGGTTGGAGTTGATGAAGGACTTCGACATCGATTTACAGTATCACCCTGGGAAGGTAAATGTGGTGGCAGATGCGCTGAGCAGGCATCCAATGGCATGGTACCTGATGATTGATCGGCATTTGCAGGAGGATCTGGAGAAGCTCGGTATCGAGCTAGTTCGGCCAGGATCAGTAATACAGATGATGACGCTTGACATTCAGTCAGGTTTGATGGAGCAGATCCGGGAGGCACAGTCTACAGATGAGAGCCTTCGCAGACTTCGACCCCAGGCATTAGCTGGATTGCTGGATGACTTCACTATAGCAGAGGATGGATCCCTGAGGCATGGCAGCCGATTGTGCGTGCCGAAGGGAGAGCTAGTAGAGGCAGTCTTGCAGGAGGCGCACCGATCGAGATATTCTATTCACCCTGGTGCTAACAAGATGTACCGTGACTTGCGGGAACATCTTTGGTGGCACGGGATAAAGAGGGATGTATCACATTTCATCTCGAGATGCCTAGTTTGCCAGCAGGTCAAGGCAGAGCGCCAGAGGCCAGCTGGTTTGTTGCAGCCGTTACCCATTCCCGAGTGGAAGTGGGAACATATTACGATGGACTTCGTCTCAGGGCTTCCTCGTTTCCAAGGAGGGAAGGATGCCATTTGGGTCATCGTAGACAGGCTGACGAAGTGTGCGCACTTTATACCCTTCAAGGTGGGGCTTTCCACCGAGAAGTTGGCGGAGCTATACATGCAGCAGATAGTTCGCCTACACGGAGTGCCAATGAGCATCGTGTCAGACAGAGACAGCAGATTCACATCCCACTACTGGAGGAGCTTGCAGGAGGAGTTGGGCAGTAGGCTCAAGTTTAGTACGGCGTACCACCCGCAGACAGATGGGCAGTCCGAGAGGACGATACAGACACTGGAGGATATGCTGAGGACCTGCGTGCTGGACTTCGGAGGATCGTGGGAGAGCCATCTGCACTTGGTAGAGTTTTCATACAACAACAACTACCAGGCCAGTATTGGTATGTCTCCTTTCGAGGCGCTATATGGACGACGATACCGCACACCGCTCTTTTGGGATGATGTTGGAGATAGAGTTATGTTTGGGCCAGAGATGATCACGGATGTAGCAGAGAAAGTCGGGATGATCAGAGACAGGCTCAAAGTAGCTCAGGACAGGCAGAAACACTGGGCTGATGCTAGTCGCAGACCGATGGAGTTCGCAGATGGTGATATGGTGCTAGTGAAGATATCACCTACTAGAGGGACGATCCGGTTCGGACGAGGAGGGAAGCTGAGCCCCAGATACATCGGGCCGTTCGAGATACTCGGCAGGATCGGAGAGGTAGCTTACAGGGTTGCACTTCCACCCAACCTAGCAGGAGTTTACGATGTCTTTCACGTATCTCAGCTGAGGAGATATGTTCCAGACCCCAGTCATGTGCTAGATCATTCAGAGTTGGAGGTCGGACCGAGCCTTACAGTTTCTAAGCAGCCAGTGGAGATATTAGACAGGAGAGAGAAGAGGCTGAGGAACAAGGTTATACCCCTAGTACGAGTAGCTTGGAGCCGTCACTCCCCAGGTGAATCTACTTGGGAGAGGGAGTCGGACATGAGGGAGAGATACCCTTACTTGTTCGATCCAACCGCTGCGAGGGAACCACCCGTTCCCGTTTGATACCTTAGAGGTTAGTTTCGATCGCAGCCTTAGTCATTTTATTGCATTGCTTGCTATGTTAGAATATTATAGGATCTTCAATCCTTGTGAATTTCGAGGACGAAATTTTTCAAGGAGGGAAGACTTGTCAGCTCCTGTTTTTCAATTTTAGTTAAATTAGTGTTAATTAATTTTTAATGTTAATTTTTAGCCTTAAAATAAATATTAGGATTTTTAGGAATTTTTCTAGAATTTTTAAATAATTTTAAAATGGTTTTAAGTCAAAATATATTATTTTGCAATTTACTGAATTATTTTAATATCATTTTGTAATTTTTAGAATTATTTTAATATTAATATGCAATTTGTTAAATTGTATTTTATAGCAGTTTGTAATTTAGAAATTGTTTTAATTCTGTTATGCAAATTATAATTTGCATTTACTACTGTTTAGACCTATTATGTAAAATCCTAAAACCTAGAGGACCTAATTGCAAACTACCCGAACACCCCCCCACACGACCACACTCTCTCACCTCGGCCTCACCCACTCCGCTGCCCCGACCGCCACGACCGGCTGCCCCCGCCAAATCCGGCTGCCCCCACCGCCTCGAACCCCCTATAAAACTCCCCACTCTACCCCCGACCAGACCCTAACCCTAAACTCTCCCCACGACCGCCAGCGCCGCCCCATCTACCACTCTCACCCCCACCGGAACCCTAGCTTCGGCGAGCCCCTGTCCAGCCCCACCGACGACCCTCACCGCCAACCACCGCCGTCGACAAGTTCGCCTCGATGAGCTGAAGGCAGCACCACTCGAGCGCCGCCTCGCCGACGTCTCCTCCGCCGTCCACAACCCTCAACACCCCCCCTCCGAAGTCGGACACACAGGTAACAGTGACGAGACTGTGTCGTGCGTGTCTCGTACATGTGTATGTGGTTCGCCGTGTCCTGGCGAACATTTTGATAGAACTGGACACGCGAGATTAAACTCGTGCGTGTCGTGCAGGCCTAGGACACGAGGATACCTGTGTCCCTAACAGTCAGGACACAGGGTTGATTTATTATTTTTTTATAATAATTAAACCGAACCTAAATAAAATAAACAAACCCTAACCCTTTAACACGAGCAGCGGGCTGACCCCCTGGCCAGCCCGACCTAGCCTAACCCCCCCTCCCCCCCCCCCTCCGCGCTTCTCTGGCCTGGGTTCGAGTCCCCTGGCTGTTTTTCTTTTCCTTTTTCCTTTTTCTTTTTCTGTTATATATATATATATATATATATATATATATATATATATATATATATATATATATATATATATATATATATATATATTTATATATATATGTATATACATATATTTGTATATATATATGTATTATTATATATACTATATTTATGTATATATATTTGCTGTTTTTTCTATATATATATATACTTCATTATTTTATGTATGTATATATATATATATATATATATATATATATATATATATATATATATATATATATATATATATATATATTTATATATATATATATGTATTATGTATACATATATATTTATGTATACATATATTTCCTTGTGTATATATATTATTATATATATATATTATATAGTTGAGTATTTTTCTTATATGTATATATATATATATATATATATATATATATATATATATATATATATATATATATATATATATATATATATATATATATATATAAAATATATATATATATATATATATATATATATATATATATGTAATTTTTACATATATATATCCATTATGTAAATATCCCTAGATTTATGTATATATATATTATTTTATGTATGTATTTTACTTAGCTTAGTGTAAATTATCTTTATAAGATAATATTCATACTTTTATAGTTACTAGGTAAAATTCTACCTTATTAAAATATTAATATTTATTTTGCATCTCCACCACTTATTATTTTCTGTATATTTAAATTACTGCAACCATTTGGTGTCCAAGCCTAGCATGGGTATTTGGGCCCAAATGTGCTTTCACACATTCAAGACCTGTACAAGTCATATTGGACTTGATTCATGGCCTTGGGTCCTGTATTTGAACTTTGGTTCAAATTATATACATGGACAAAATACGCAGATAATTAATTATTGTGTGCAATGCTGTTTTTGATTTTCAAAAATTACTTAAAGTACTGCTAAAATTATGGAAAAATAGTATTTAGATACTATGTTAAGTTAGTTAATTTAGTATAATTTTTGTAGTATTTAATTTACTGTTTTGCCACTAGTTTGGCATAAGAAACCAAAACTCATTTTCTGTATACTTAGGAAAACTGATTTTTATAAAATACTTGTACTGGTTAATAAATTCCAGAAAAATTATAATAAATTTCTATGATTAACAAGGATCACTTTGGTACTTTACTTTAAGAAAAAATAGGCTTTTTGTCTATCTCTAAAATTGTTAGAACACAATGGTCTTTTGATTTATTTATTGATTAATTACGACTTATAGCTTTTTGTGTTATTTTGAGTTTTTAGCCATGTCAAACCCCACTCCTTACTAGTGTAAAGACCCTAGAAAGTTAGTTAAAGTAGTGTGTCACCCCATATTGGTCTCCTATGCCAAAGTCATCATTTTGGCTAGGAGCCCAGTCACAAGTCGTATTTCACCAATTAGTGTCCTAGTATTTTAGCTTAGTGTAAAAACTAAGTTATTGTATTTACTTCTACAGCGACGAGTTACCGGACATCCATAGCATTATTATCGCAACTTGTTTTATTTTGCTTTGCTAGAGGCAAGTACTTTCTACGAACTTTACATATTGTCACATAAATGAACTGCAAACCCCACCATGTTAAATGCTGATCCTTGGAGTAGCAAGTTAGATCTCTACATGTTGTACTTCCAGTTACTACCATGCTTAGAACAGTCTTGATGTATCTCTCACATGATTAGAATATGGGTTATGGAGAAACTGATAGTATTGTACGTGATCACGACCCCCCTACAGTAGCGAGCGAGGTCGCATTTTATATGCATACCTTGCCGCAGGCCATTATCCCGCATTTCTGTACGGATGTACACCTATGCCTGTTGACTTGTACGTATGTACATTTTATTTACATGTACCACAGTACATTGTACATCTATTGACCGATCACGTACTTGCTACAGTTTTAAACACTACATGTACATCTGTCTCTATGACATATGTATCCTTGCCATGATAGATTGGGTGATGCCATGTTTCCAGTTATTTCCTTTTATGTTCATTTCCATGTTTCATATGCTAGTTTGCTAGATTCAGTACTTGCTCTCGTCCTGACAGGATAACGTTGTAGGTGTCCTTACTGAGGAGGAGTTACTCTGCGACTCATACTATGGAGTTACTGCCGAGGACCCAGCTTTGCTTTATGAGGATGTTCCTGTGGGGAACCTCGCCTAGTTGTCTTTGGTTTACTTAGACTTTTGAGAGTGGGCTTGTATTAGACTATATCTTTTTGTAACTGGACATGTATCCAATTTTACTTTGCAGTTCACTTGTACTTGGACATTTTACTATATACGACGACTTTTGTGTTTGGAGCATTTATGATTCTTCTTCACTTATAGAACTGTTAGCACATTTAGTCTTATCCTGTAGTCTTTAGAACAGCTTACTATGTTTTATCTCAACGTAGGCTGGGCATGCCTCGGCCTGGCCCAACAATTTGGGTAGCGGGTCGTGACACTTGGCACCCTGCGCAGCTGACACCCTGCACAATCCACCCCCCTGACCCCTTGCACAACCCATTGGCTCTTGGAGTTTTGGTTTTATTTCTTTAAGCTTGGCTTCTCTTTTGTGGATTGGATTTTGAGATCTTGTTTCACACAGCACGACTATCTTGACCCAACACGACCTGACCCGATTTTTAGTAATTGCTACGACTAGTACGGTCTTCATGATTTCTATGATTTATGATCCTAGTACTCTCTGATCTTCGTGATAGTGACCCGATGGGGTGCATTCTTGACTTGTAACCTGATAACTTGATAGAGGCCCGTGGCGGCGCACTCTTGACTTGTAACTTGTAACTTGACTTGACTTGATGCTGTGCGACGGCTAACTTGACTTGTATAACCAACTCGGACACCATGGGTGTTCCTGCTTGCTTGCTTGTGAAATCTACTTGTCTTGTCTTGCATCATGTCTAGGACGTGACTTCCTGGTTTCCCACGGTCAGGGATTCGCACTGAATCTGGATTAGGCTAATGACTAGTTCTAACTATAGTTCATGGAGAATTTCCAGTCACAGGCAGTCTCGTTATCTGGGCGCTTAAATTGGACTTGAAGCTTGCCGACGAGTAGAGCATATTTCCAGCACACTGTCATGTGTTGTACCCTCTAAGTCACCTAAGGGTATATCATCTCCTGGGTGATGTACCCAACCATACTCTCAACCCGCGGAAGGATAACTGGATGGTCTGCAGGGCTTGGGACTGGAAAATTCTCATTTCATCTTGTTAGTAATTAGGCTTGTGATAACCCTAGTTAGTTAAAGTAGTAAGCCGTAGTAATTGCTTGGCTGCTTGTGAATGTATGGTGTCTAGCTCTGTCTAAGTCTTGTCTAGCCCTGTACCCTGATACTCCTGAACCTGATTGTTCCACTTATCTTAACAATAAATGTGTAGAGACAGAGTGCTATTCAGGCGAAGGGTTACAACCCCGGTCCTTGTTTGGTTTACGGGTTGTAACCTGGTTCCCGGAATGGTTCCACGTCCCTAGTCGTTTATTATCCTGTTGTTCTCTTTACTTACTTGTATTTTTTTTCTATTTTAATATGATCCGATATGCAGGCTTTTGTTCTTATTTTGTGGCCTCCCTTATGGCACTTGCTCTTTCTGGGGTTTGACCCAGCTGGTTTTGTGTGGCCAGATTTTGGAGCAGCACCCGAGGGTCTACCGAACCTCCAGCCCGATGGTGACGACTAGAAGGAACCCGGGCTACAATTGGGTTTTCTATTTTGTTTCGCTCACTCTATTGTAAAAATTATTCTTTTGAGGCGTTTAGCCGACGAGCACCTGTTAGCTCGATGCACTATTACTTACTGTCTGCCTACGGGCTGTAAACATGATTAACAAATCCTAGGGTTGATCATGTATGACTTAACTCTTTCTAGTCCTAGCATTTTGTACGACTAGCTTCATGATCAGCTGATATGTAATATTTGGGACGCCTTTTATTGTATATTTGGTGATCAAACATCTTGTAATTATATTACTTGCTTGAGATTGAGACAATAGGCTTGACCTTAAGAGACCGTTGGCTTGTAGTAAACCCTCATATCTAGACAGCCGTGACCGTATAGCGAGATGGACTTCATTTCAATATACGTAGCTGGCTATGTTCGCCCCAGCTCTCCAGTTTTCTGGTTCTGGGGTGTGACATGGTTTAAGTGGTGGCCCATGCAGGTCTTGGCATTCAAGAAATGTGAGGGTTTACCGAATGGATGTCTCAATCAGTACTCGTCCTTGATCTCCTTTCATATCCTCTGAATCTCTGGAATCTTGACCTGATCACATGCTTGTATCGTTGATCTGTCCTGGTCCTTCCTTATTATTTTTTATGTCGTTTTCTTCAGCGGCATTGTTCATGAACCAGCCGATCAGCAAGGCGGAACAACTCCTGCGGACCAGCAGCCCGGAGATCAAGCCCAGCACTCCGGAGTAGCCTCCAGAGTTATACCTACTGGAGGAGAGCCCCTAGTTCAGCCCGTTCAGCCTGCCGAGCCGGACGATGGTACTTTGGTAGGTCTCATCAGGACCTTGATAGCTTCCCAGGATCGTCGAGGAGATGTCTTGTACCAGGTAGTGACAGATGCTTTGACCAGAGGCGGTCATCAAGGGAACAGCACGGCCAACAGCTTCAAGCGCTTGAACCCTCCATTCTTCGAAGGCAGTGAAGATGTGATTGCCGTGGACGCTTGGCTTCAGGATACCGAGGTGATTCTGGAAGCAGCTAGAACACCTGAGAATGAGAAGGTGGCCGTGGTACGGCTACAGTTGCTGGACTTAGCTCGCAGTTGGTGGGCAGCACAGGCCATGGGATTAGTGTCACCCATTGCTTGGGCAGTGTTTAGAGAGAGATTCCAGACGAAGTATTTTGATGATGTAGCTCGGTACGACCTACAGACGAGATTTACCAACTTGAAGTAAGGAGGCAGAACGGTCGACAGTTATGCATCTGAGTTTTTTAGACTCAGTAGGTTTGCCCCCACCTTGGTGGCAACTGAGTTTGATAGGGCCCAGCGGTTCCAGCAGGGACTGTATTTGGAGATCTTGTTGGCAGTCGAGCAGTTCGAGCACCAGATGTTCGATGCAGTATTTAGAGCGGCTAGAAGGCATGAGTACACCTCCCAGAGGAATGTGGATAGGACCGGAGGTACGAAGCGGTCCCACAGCCAGATGCACCAATCATCAGCTCCAGTCCGGCAGCTAGAAGTTTGACTATTGGAACTCCGACGTGGGCGGCCTCGGTAACATCGGTTCAGCATTCGACCCCGACGTACCCGCAGCAGCAGAAGCAGAAGCAGACTTCCGCGATGGGATGTTCTCATTGTGGGAAGCCAGGCTATGTGGTGGCAGAATGTCGTAGGGCGCAAGGATTGTGCCTAGCTTGTGGAGCGGCAGATCACAAGATAGGAGCTTGCCCGAATAGGGGTATTTCTTCCTCTTCCAACCTAACCAGTCCATCGGTTAGGGGACCAGTATCTGTGCAGCAGCAGCAGTACCCGAGGCCATTGTTGCCTCAGGCCCAGGCATTTCATCAGCAGAACCAGCAGCAGTATGCCGAAGCCCAAGTGCAGAGCAGGCAAAGAGGTTTCCAGCAGAGGGGACCCGCAGCTAGAGGTCAGGCCATGATGATGGCTATGGAAGAAGAAGTTGCACCAGGTGAGGTAGTGGCAGGTACTATTCTCGTCAATTCCTCTCCAGCATTGGTATTATTTGATTCTGGTGCATCGCATTCATTCATGTCTGCACGATTCGTGACACGGATAGGATTGGAGCCCAAGTCATTAGCAGTGAGGCTTAATATACTTACTGGTAATGGTCTTATGGGAGTAGATCGAGTGTTTTCCTCGTGTCGGATCGTAGTTAGCGGTAGAGAGTTCCCCGCTAGATTTATAGAATTCCCTATGGCAGACTATGATGTAGTCTTAGGCATGGATTGGTTGAGGAACCAGTATGCTAGGAAAGACTGCCATGTTGGCAGGGTCATTTTCAGCATTCCACGCGAGCCAGAGTTCTCATTTTCCAGAGGAGCAGTGGAGCCATCTTCCCCAGTGTTGCGGATGGCAGTAGCAGCAGAGCAGTTACCCAGGATAGTTGAAGAGTTTCCAAATGTCTTTCCAGAAGAACTTCTAGGGATGCCGCCAGAGCGGAAGATCGAGTTCATTATAGACTTAATCCCCGGAACAGCACCAGTATCAGAGTGAGTCTACAGGATGGCGCCTTCAGAGCTAGAAATTTTATACAAGATGATTGAAGAACTCAGGACCAAGGGATTCACTCGTGCAAGTGGATCGCCTTGGGGAGCCCCGATGCTTCTTGTGAAAAAGAAGGATGGTACGTCCAGGCTATGTGTAGATTATCGTACCTTGAACTCAGTAACAATCAAGAACAGATACCCTCTCCTGAGGATAGATGACTTGTTTGATCAACTCAAAGGGGCTTCAGTATTCTCGAAGATAGACTTACGATCAGGATACCACCAGATCAGAGTCAGGGAGCAGGACATCCCGAAGATAGCTTTTCGATCGAGGTATGGACATTAGGAGTTCCTTGTTATGCCCTTTGGAGTGACCAATGCGCCAGCCGTATTCATGGACCTCATGAATCGCATTTTTATGCCTTACTTGGATCAGTTTGTAATCGTGTTCCTAGATGATATCCTAGTCTACAGCAAGAGCAAAGTAGAGCATGAGCAGCATCTCAGAGTCATCCTTCAGACGCTTAGGGAGCATCAGTTGTACGCCAAGTTCAGCAAATGTGAGTTCTGGCTCGATCGCATTTCGTACTTGGGTCATATCATTACTCGAGGAGAAGTGGAAGTGGATCCCCAGAAGATTGTGGCTATCGAGTCATGGCCAGTACCCAGTTCAGTGGCAGAGGTTCGCAGCTTCCTTAGATTAGCCGGCTACTACCGGCGATTCATTTCAGATTTTGCAAGAATTTTGGCGCCGATGACCCAGTTGACCCGCAAGGATGTGCAGTTCGCTTGGACAGCAGAGTGTCAGGAATCATTTGAGAAGTTGAAGCGAGGTTTGATAACGGCTCCCATTCTCACACTTCCAGATGGGACCGGAGGATTCACAGTGTATTGCGACGCTTCAGGCAGAGGATTGGGGTGTGTCTTGATGCAGCATGGGAAGGTAATATCTTATGCATCACGTCAACTTCGTGATCATGAGAAGAATTATCCGACCCACAATTTGGAACTGGTAGCAGTAGTATTTGTACTTAAGTTGTGGAGGCACTACTTGTATGGAGATAGAGTGGAGATATTTACTGATCACAAGAGCCTGAAGTATGTTTTCACCCCGAAGGACCTTAATATGCGGCAGAGAAGATGGCTTGAACTATTGGTGGACTATAATGTGGACTTGTAATATCACCCAGAGAAGGCCAACGTTGTAGCAGATGCGTTGAGCCAGAGAGCCGGAGTTTATTTCCTGACGGCGCTACCAGAGTTACTGGATGATCTTCAGAAAATAGAAATTGAAGTGGTTCTTCCTACCAGTGTGGCATTAATGGCCAGTCTACAGGTTCAGTCCAGCATAGTTGAGAGGATCCGTACGGCGCAGTCTACAGTTTCCAAGATTCAGCGGCTCAGAGCAGAGTATGAGGCAGGAAGAAGACCAGAGTTGTGCATCCATGAAGATGGTACCCTTCGGCACGACACTCGTCTTTGTGTTCCCAGTGGAGATATCAGACAAGAGGTCATGGCAGAAGCTCACAGTTCACGATATTCTATTCATCCTGGTGGTACAAAGATGTACCGAGATATTCGTCAGCATTTCTGGTGGAATGGCATGAAGAGGGAGATAGCCCAGTTTGTCTCTCGGTGTTTGGTTTGCCAGCAGGTTAAAGCTGAACATCAGAGGCCCGCTGGACTTCTTCAGCCCTTGCCGATTCTAGAATGGAAGTGGGAGCATGTGACCATGGATTTTGTGACTGGATTGCCTAGATCCCCAGCTGGTCGAGATGCTATTTGGGTTATAGTTGACCGGCTCACGAAAGTGGCTCATTTTCTTCCATTTAGAGTTGGGCAGTCAACGGCTCAGTTGGCAGAGATGTACCTCAGGTAGATTGTCAGGCTTTACGGTATGCCCGTCAGTATCACCTCGGACCGAGATTCAAGATTTATATCACACTTTTGGTGTAGCCTGCAAGAGAGTTTGGGGACTCGTCTCCAGTTCAGTTTAGCTTATCATCCGCAGGCAGATGGCCAGTCAGAGCGCACCATCTAGACTCTTGAATACATGGTGAGGTCTTGTACACTTGACTTCGGTAGTTCGTGGGAAGGCCACCTGCATCTGGTGGAGTTCTCATACAATAATAGTTTCCAGGCCAGTATCCAGATGGCTCCATTCGAGGCTCTGTATGACAGGAAGTGCAGATCCCCGCTAGCATGGGACGATGTCGGAGAGAGGCAGATGCTCGGTCCAGGAATGATTTCCCAGACAGTTGAAGTGGTCAGAAGGATCAGAGATCGTCTTCAAGTTGCCCAAGACCACCAGCGACATTGGGCCGATGCCCATCGGCGTCCCTTAGAGTTTGCTATCGGCGACCATGTATTCCTTAGGATCTCGCCTAACCGCGGCGTCATTCGCTTTGGCGTGCGGGGAAAGCTTAGTCCTAGGTATATAGTGCCATTCGATATCCTGGAGCGAGTAGGAGATGTATCCTATCGTCTTGCTCTTCCGCCGTCGCTAAGTGAGGCGCATGATGTATTCCATGTGTCCCAATTACGACGGTATATCCCAGACCCGAGCCATATCCTAGATCACTCGGAATTGGTTGTTGGTACCAACCTTTCGTATGAGGAGAAGCCCGTGTCTATTTTGGACCGGAGGGAAAAGATACTCAAGAACAAGACTATTAGCTTAGTCCGTATTGCTTGGGGTCATCACTCCCTAGGTAAGTCAACGTGGAAGCGTGAGGACGATATCCGATCGTGATATCCCGACTTGTTTGACTCGTAAGGTATAATGTCTTCCTTATGCCTTATACTTTCCATCCCTTACTTGCATGTATGATTGTATGATTGAACTGTTTAGTGTAGTTGTTGGTGCTTAGCGTAACTTGCCGTGGCAGTCTCTAGCTCCTTGATTAAATTTCGAGGATGGAATTCTTTTAAGGTGGGTAGAGTTGTCACCCCCCATTTCCCGTATTTTGTATTTATACTCGTAGTTGGATTTTGGGCACGTATTTTTATTTTTCTGGACTTGTAGAATTTTGGGTTTTCTTGTAAAATAGCCTTTGACATGGCTTGGTTTTATTTGGTGGAGTAGGATTGGTTTGGTTTGGTTTAGCATGCATTTGGAACACCTTAGCCTATACTCCGCCCTTAACACACCACAACCACCCTCATTAAATCCCACCTAACTATTCTCTCTCCTCTTTACTCTTTCAGTTACTTCTCCATCTTCTTCCTTCCTCTATACAACACCCACACCATAGGCAAGTGCACCTTGCCACCACATGAGAACCATATTTTATTTGTCCATTAGCTAGATTAGGCCATGGAGAGCAACAATAGAACTTAGCATTTTGTGATTTGGAGTCTCCATTGTTCTAGATCTAAGTTTTAAATATTTTCGGAATTTTTTGGTTTTGATCTATCAAACTTTGATTTTTGCTTGTTTTGATGCTTCCATGTGGAAGAGAATTCAATTTTACCCAAGTTAGACCTTTGAAAATCTAGATTTTATTTTGATTTGGCCGAGATATGAAGATTGGAAGTTTTTAGTGTTCTTGGACTTGCTCTCGGCCTGGAGAAGAAGACCTCAGTCTGCGCTCTTTAGCGTAGTACTGAACCGCGCAGCCTCTTCCGTGTCGCGCTCTTTAGCGCAGTACTGAACCGCGCAGCCTCCCCCGCGCCGCGCTCTTTAGCGCTGGTCGCTGACCGCGTAGCCCTGGCCGCTGCCCGATTGCGCGCGCGCTCCCGCGCCATCGGTCGTTGCGCCTTCGGCCCTGACCCCTGCGTACTTGGTCTCCTACGCACTTGGTCTCCTGCACACTTGGCCCCCTGCACACCTGACCCCCTGCGCCACCCAACCCTGGCCCTGTGCCCCTGCGCACTTGGCACCCTGCGCAGCTGACACCCTGCGCAATCCAACCCCCTGACCCCTTGCGCAACCCATTGGCTCTTGGAGTTTTGGTTTTATTTCTTTAAGCTTGGCTTCTCTTTTGTGGATTGGATTTTGAGATCTTGTTTCACATAGCACGACTATCTTGACCCAACACGACTTGACACGATTTTCAGTAATTGCTACGACTAGTACGGTCTTCATGATTTCTGTGATTTATGATCCTAGTACTCTCTGATCTTCGTGATAGTGACCCGATAGGGTGCATTCTTGACTTGTAACCTGATAACTTGATAGAGGCCCGTGGCAGCGCACTCTTGACTTGTAACTTGTAACTTGTAACTTGACTTGACTTGATGCTGTGCGACGGCTAACTTGACTTGTATAACCAACTCTGACACCGTGGGTGTTCCTGCTTGTTTGCTTGTGAAATCCACTTGTCTTGTCTTGCATCATGTCTAGAATGTGACTTCCTGGTTTCCCACGGTCAGGGATTCGTACTGAATCTGGATTAGGCTAATGACTAGTTCTAACTATAGTTCATGGAGAATTTCCAGTCACAGGCAGTCTCGTTATCTGGACGCGTTAATTGGACTTGTAGCTTGCCGACGAGTAGACCACATTTCCAGCACACTGTCATGTGTTGCATCCTCTAAGTCACCTAAGGGTACATCGTCTCCTGGGCGATGTACCCAACCATACTCTCAACCCGCGGAAGGATAACTGGATGGTCTGCAGGGCTTGGGACTGAAAAATTCTCATTTTATCTTGTTAGTAATTAGGCTTGTGATAACCCTAGTTAGTTAAAGTAGTAAGTCATAGTAATTGCTTGGCCGCTTGTGAATGTATGGTGTCTAGCTCTGTCTAAGTCTTGTCTAACCCTGTACCCTGATACTCCTGAACCTGATTGTTCTACTTATCTTAACAATAAATGGGTAGAGACAGAGTGCTATTCAGGTGAAGGGTTACAACCCCGGTCCTTGTTTGGTTTACGGGTTGTAACCTGGTTCCCGGAATGGTTCCACGTCCCTAGTCGTTTATTCCCTGTTGTTCTCTTTACTTATTTGTATTTTTCTTCCATTTTAATATGATCTGATATGCTGGCTTTTGTTCTTATTTTGTGGCCTCCCTTGTGGCACTTGCTCTTTCTGGGGTTTAACCCAGCTGGTTTTGTGTGGCCAGATTTCGGAGCAGCACCCGAGGATCTACCGAACCTCCAGCCCGATGGTGGCGACTAGAAGGAACCCGGGCTACGAGTGGGTTTTCTATTTTATTTTGCTCACTCTATTATAAAAATTATTCTTTTGAGGCGTTTAGCCGACGAGCACATGTTAGCTCGATGCACTATTACTTACTGTCTGCCTACGGGCTGTAAACATGATTAACAAATCCTAGGGTTGATCATGTATGACTTAACTCTTGCTAGTCCTAGCATTTTGTATGACTAGCTTCATGATCAGCTGATATGTAATATTTGGGACGCCTTTTATTGTATATTTGGTGATCAAACATCTTATAATTATATTACTTGCTTGAGATTGAGACAATAGGCTTGACCTTAAGAGACCGTTGGCTTGTAGTAAACCCTCATATCTAGACAGCCGTAACCGTATAGCGAGATGGACTTCATTTCAATATACGTAGCTGGCTATGTTCGCCCCCACTCTCCAGTATTCTGGTTCTGGGGCGTGACAACATTAAAGGCCATGTACCCGTCTGGTTTTTGTGTATATATATTGGGTGTGTATAAGCTTTTTCTCAAGAGACGACCTATATCTCTTTCTATACACTCTATGTGAGTTCTTTTAAAGAGTCATGGCATGAAGCCTTTCGCTTCCTTGAGGTGCTACATCGCTATAACATGGACCAAAGCTTAGGCTATGCCTCCTCATGGTGTCATACCACTGTAGCATGAGGACCCAGCCTCTTTGTAGTTCCAACCTACCCAGCATAAAGCATTTCGCTTCCTTGCGGTGTTATGCCATTGTGACATGGCTCGCAAAGTCGAGGCTTTATCCTTTCTAGGTACATCTTGGTGGAATCATACCACTGTAACATGAGGTCATCGACCTCTTTGTAGTGCTGCCTACCACTCTTTATTCAACAGCATTAGGCTACTCGCCTATGTGTGGTTCTACGCCGCTGTGACATGGCCCGAAGCCGAGGCTTTAGCCACATGAGGTACCTCTTGGTGGTGTCATCCCACTGTAGTATGGAGTAATACGCTCATTTGTAGTGTTGTGCTACACGTGCTTCCTATAAAGCAAGTCAGGCATTCCAAATGTCCGAGAACTCATTAGGATTTTCAAGCCATCCTCTCACAGGACTTTATTCTATATAAAGATCAAACAGTAGACAACAGTGGTTCTGGATCCATAATCTTTCATCAAAGGACTATCCACTATTCCTGATATTCTTCCAATCAATGGTCCTTCTTTGAATCAGAAGCTAAATATCTAGTAGATTTTTTTAAACTAATGGCCTAAAACTTTATTATAGAATTACATAGACACAATATTAGAATGTCTTTAAGCCTATTTTCCTTGTTATGTCTTCGACCAGCTGGCGCTTGAGACCTTTGGTGAATATATTCGCCAGATTCTTCTGCCTTTGTACATCAACCACAACAATGAATCCTCTTTTGATAAGAACATTCACCGTCCTGTGCCTCAATTGCACAGTCCTCTTCTTTCTATTAAAGATATAATTTAGTGCCACCGCTACAATCTCTTGGTTGTCGCAGTATATCGACACTGCCAAAATTTGCACTCCCAAAGCCATTATGCTTAATCCGATGCAGCTGCCAGTACATAGAACTCAGATTCCATAGAAGAGTATGAGAGAATAGTCTGCTTCTTCGACTTCTACGATATAGCAGCTTCACCCATGGAGAAAAAATATCCTTCTGTAGACCTTTCACTCTCTACTTTTGAGCAGCAGCTTACATCACTGAAGTCTTCCGCTATTGTTGGATCTCCACAGCTGTGCAGTATATACTTCTGAGTCCTCTTGAGATATCTCATTATTCTTTTTACAGCTTTCCAGTGCTCCACACCTGGATTACTCGTGAATCGACACAGCATTCCTACGGCAAAAGCTATGTCAAGCCTTGTGGTAGTAGTTGCATACATCAAATTTCTGATGATGCTTGAATACTCCAGTTGTCTAACGCTTTCCTTTGGATTTGGCTTCAGCTTCTTGTAATACCTATACGGAGTATCGATCCCCGGAAGATCCTGATACCTATAGCATGTGAGCATCTTATTAATGTAATGAGACTGTGACAACACCACTCCAGTTTTCGTCCGGATGATCTTTATCCCTAGGATAACATCAGCTTCCCCTAAGTCCTTAATATTGAACTTAGATGAGAGGAACATCTTTGTCTCAGTGACACGTGAGTACCCAAGATCAGCATGTCGCCTATATATAGACAAATGACAACTCCTCTCTTGTTAGCGAACTTTGTGTACCCACTTGTCCGTCTTGCTGACCCTGTAGCCCTTTGATCTTTTGACTTTATCAAACTTCTCATGCCATATCTTGGAAGCTAGCTTCAGACCATATAAAGATTTTATCAACTTGTAGACTTTGTCTTCAATGCCCGTGACGATAAATCCTTCTGGCTGTTGCATGGAAATCTCTTCGGTCAACTCACCATTCAAGAAAGATTTTTTAACATCCATCTTGAATAACTAGGTTGTAAATTACACTCAGAGCAATCAACATCCTGATGGTTGTCATCCGTACTACTAGAGCATATGTGTCAAATAATCGATCTCCTGATTTTGAGAAAATCCTTTGGCTACCAGCCTTGCCTTGAACTTGTCAACGGTTCCATCTTCATTTATCTTCTTCTTGAAGATCTATTTATATCCGATTGGTTTTGCTCCTTCAGGAAAATCGACCAACACCCACGTGTTGTTGGAGGTTATCAAGTCATATTCATCATTAATAGCCTCCTACCAGAAGATATCGTCTCTAATCTTCATCGCCTCATCATAGGTAAGCGGATCTGCTTCCACATGATAGGTGACAAAATTCTCTCTGAAGTCCTTCTTTTTTCTCACTTGCTTAGATACTGGTTCTGGGAGTTCTGGTTTGACCATTATTTCTGCAACAACTTCTTCTTGGACTACATCTTCGTTTGGAGCTTTAGCCTCCTGTGCCCATACACTCTTCTCCAGAATGTCTGCGAGAATAATGTTTTTGTGCCTTGCAGATTTGTGTTCAAAAAATTTTGTGTCACGAGATTTGATAATTTGATTTGACTCAATATCAAGAATCCTTCAAGCATCACTTTTCTCTACATAACCCAGGAAGATTGTCTTCATAGTCCTTGTTCCCAACTTCTGAATCTTCAAATCTGGAAACTTCACATACGCAAGACACCCCCATACTCGAATGACATTCAAGTTGGGTCTAACCTTGAACCAGATTTCATGAGCAGTGATATCAGAAGTTGTGTGCGACACTCTATTCAGAATAAAAGTAGACGTAAGCACAACTTTACCCTAGAATCAATTTGGAAAAACCACAGTTAACAGCATTGAATTCATCATGATCTTCATCTCCTTCTTCTTAGATGCTAATGAAATTACAGAAGTGAAGAATAAAGTATAAAGATCAACCCCTACATATATCACCAAACTGACTCTTCATATTCCTCATGGGAAACTGAAAATCATCAATGAAACTTGGGAAGACGAAGAGGACATTGAGTGTTTTCGAGAAAGAAATTTAATTATGACGACTGAGCATTGACTGGCGCAACTTGACTTAGTCAAAACTTTTATAAATTCAAAGTATTTCAAAACTTTGAAATATTTTTAGGTTTTGAAAACTTTGAAGGGGATCTTGTAGGGCCTAAAAATCAAGTTGTGCCGTGTATTTACTACTCAACGATCAAGTTGCACCCCAAAAATCAAGCTGCGCCACTGATATGAAGCTCAGAGATCAAACTGCGCTATTGATTAGGTTGCGCCATATATTAGACTGCGCCCAGTCTTATTGCACCAAAGTCTACGTGGCGTCTGACATTTAATGGTCATAATTTCCTGACAGCACTGACAACTTACAGCACAGTAAACGGAGAAAATCTTTTCGAATCCCTCGAATTGTGCCGCTCGAGGAGATTGGATTGACAGCTGTCTTGCACATCTTATGAGTTGTGCCTAGGCGCAATCTAAACAAATTCCTTAGTTGCGCCTAGGCACAATCTGAACAAACTCCTTGTTAAGCTGCCACGTGCCTATCCATTCAATTGTGCCTAGGCGCAACCCAATCAGGCGCAGTTTGACTTGTTGACTGAAGCTTGCGCAACCTGATGAAGTTGAGACAATTTACATTCTAAAACAGGATGACGTGGCGCACATGCTACTAATCTCTCAAGACGTGTCTACTATCCTGTACACGACCACACGCATCTCAATCACATGATGCCACGCGTCTAAATACAGTTAGTGCATGATTGTTAACCGAATGAAAGTTGGCACAACATCAGGTTGGCGCAACCCAGTCTCGCACACATCAGAATAACTGCTAAAACAGTTATTTCAAGAACTCTATCAATAGAGTTTCCAATCATTGTTAAACCATCACAGAGAGATCAAGAACTTTTGCAAAATTGCTGCTGCATTCTCTAGAGGCTTTAGTCTTCAAGTTCACATAGTCCAAGGGATAAAGTGATCGTCTTCTGATCAGATTCCTACAGTTGTACTTTCCCAGAATTCAAATTATACTCTTGTACTCTTTTCAAAAGTTTGTAATAGAACAACTTTTTGTTTTTGCAAACACTAATCGAACAACCTTAGCACCCCTGCTATCTTTGCTCGTTCTCGATATCCGAACAACTTTAGAACCCCAGCTATCTATAAAATCCCCTTCCTAAATTTCCTTTTTAGTATACAAAATTTTTATTATTATTTAATATTTTGTTATTAATTAAGTGGCTTAAACCAAGTATGGGTAGTTTACATATTATGGATGACAAGCATTAATTATATTTACATAAATAAGATAGGATATTTAGTTAATTATTGTTAGAAAAAGATTTTTGGATTTTTAGGAATTTTTCTGTAATTTTTTGGGGACATATATATATATATATATATATATATATATATATATATATATATATATATATATATATATATATATATATATATATATATATATATATATATATATATATATATATATATATATATACTTATAAGCATATATATACATATATATATTAAAAAAAAAAAAAAAATATATATATATATATATATATATATATATATATATATATATATATATATATATATATATATATATATATATATATATATATATATATATAAAATTATATATATATAATTATATAATTATATAAAAAAATATATATATATATAATTATATATACAAATGTTTTAGTTAAAAAAAAAAGGGGCGGCAACAGTGCCCACCCACCTAAGTGGGCGGGCCCCCACGCAACAAGCGCTAAAGCAGCAAATACAACTCTGAACCCAACCCGTGGGTTCTCATTTTGTTTATTACTAATCCTAGTATTACTAGGTTTTGCCCCAACTTGCTATATATATAACTTTTTCCACAAACCTCAAAACCCTAAACTCCCAAAACGAAAATTTCGTCTGATCCTACCCTCTTCACCTACGAGTTCGTTTCACCAGCGACGGAGTCTTGTGCACGACGAACGGAGCATCCGAAGTCAGCCCCACGTCACCCGCGGAACAGTTTTCCCACTCAAGGTACCCTACTTCCCTACGACGTAACTTTTTACTCGTAGCACCAATTTTCGATCCGTAAGATTTTCTGGAAAGTAGACTTGACCCTCTTCGAGATCCTCCAAGTGGATTTCGAAAACAACCCATCGACTTGCTTGAAAAATTGAGACGAAGTTGAAGAAAAATCTGTTTTCTGTAATACTAAAAACTGTTTTGAGACGACAACTTGTCGGTCAATTTTCTTGTTGTGCAGTAAAGTATTGTAGAAAATAATTGAAACAAGTAAAAGACAACATAACCAAGATCGCAAAGCATCTTCTGGATTGTTATTTTGATTAACGTGTAAAAAGTAGATCGATGTTGAAGTTGAGGAAAAACCTGTGTTAAATTATATTAATTTTTCTGAATTTTGTCCGATATGACGTGTGCCCCGACAAACCGGGCGACGTGGTCGCGCTTTATACACATCGAAAGGCGCGTATGGACGTTGCCGACGTGTGGGAACTAACGGAACTTAGTTTCGTCGTGTGTGTGCGACGAAATCAGTCCGTATCCGTCGAGATACTCCCGTATCGTCAATTTACAAACTTTGCCCTAATTTCGTATACAGTCTTCGATTCGAAACGAAACTTGCGCCAACAGGTTCGGATCGAAATTCTGGTCCTGTGTGCCAAGTTTGGTTCGATTCTGAGAAAGTCGAATCGAAACCCTTTTTTGGCGGGCCCGCGACCCACTCAAACTGGCGATTTTGTACACGGCTCATCGGAATCCAAAACTGGACATACTGTTGAGTTCCTCTCCTCAAACTGAATCCGTAGACATGTAGTTTGACGACTTTAGAGACCACAGACTTTGGCACGCGTTTTGGTACAAAGCGGGTCCAACGGCGGACATCGTTTTGACCCAAAATTATAATTTGCCCCTGTTCCAGAATGAGACTTTTGGACAGGCATTTTCTAGGTATATCTTTTACACCGAGTACATTTTTGATATTTGTTTCAGCGTCCAGAGTTGTTTGGAGATTGTGACGTTTCTTAGCTGACATTGTGATTACCTACACTTGCCACTTTGCACCATCAGGCAAGATACCTTGCCACCCTACTCTGTGATTATTATATTTATTATTTTCAGCATTTCTTATTTCTTGATTTTAAACTGTACATCTAAGTCACACTTGGGTGCAAGCAACTCTATCGGTCGTTTACCTTGCCTTATTTAATTCTCTTACATTGACTTAGTCTAGTGACCACCCATTGATGTTGAGGTTGTCACGCCCCAGAACCAGAATACTGAAGAACGGGGACGTGCACAGCCAGCTACGTATAACGGAACGGCAACCATCCTGCTATACGGTCACGGCTGTCTAGCTATGTGAGGGTACGCTACAAACCATCAGTCTCTTAGGGTCAAATCAAGCTATTGTCTCAATCTCAACAAGTAATGATAGTAACAAGATATCAGACCACCAAATATACAATTGTAAGGCGTCCCAAATATTACATATCCAGATGATCATGAAGCTAGTCGTACAAAATGTAAGGACTAGCAAGAGTTAAGTCATACATGATCAACCTCGAGTTGCCAATCATGATTACAGCCCGTAGGCAGACAGAAAGTAAAGTACATCGAGCTAACAAGTGCTCGTCGGCTAAACGCCTCAAAAGAATATCAGTTAACAATACAGTGGGAGAAACAAAAAGAGAAAACCCACTCGTTGCCCGGGTTCCGTCTAGTGTTCACCATCGGGCTGGGAAGCAGGTAGATCCTTTGCTGCTGCTCCGGTATCTGGCCATACAAAACCAGCTGGGTCAGACCCCAGAAAGAGCAAGTGCCACTAAGGAGGCCACGAAATAAGAACAAAAGCCAGCAATCAGCACAATAATATAATTACATAATAAGAGACAGTAATTTAAGAAAAAGGCATGATAGTTAGATATAAAAGACAAATCTTGTACAGAATCGATAAAAGACAGAACATATGGAAAGGCATGACAGGATGATATACGATGAGATGACCATGGGACTATTCAGATAGCCAGGTTACAACCCGTAAACCAAACAAGGACCGGGGTTGTAATCCTTCGTCTGAACGGAACTTGGTTTCTCCCACCATTTATCGGCAAGATAAAATACGCAAATTCAAGACTTGCAATTAAACATAATTAAGGTAAAGCACGAGTAATCATGTCATGTCATGACCTTGCACAGGATCAGGACAGGACAAGAGGGACTAGACTCCATCCAATCAATCACGGCCAAGCAAGTACTACGGCTTACTACTTTAACTAACTAGGGTTATCACAGACCTGATTACTAACAAGATGCAATGAGAATTCCAAGTCCGGTTACCTGTTTGTTACTACCTGAATGCTCCCAGCAAGAAAAGGAAAAGATAGCATGATATAGCAGACACACTGTAGTAAGATACATGTGTCCTAAGGTACCACGCTCGACGGCGGGCTGGAAGTGCGCTCATCTCGACGGATAGCAACAAATCCCATGTATATATATATAAGGCCGGGACCAAAGGGGCAACAAGTAACTGGGAAATTCTCCATGAACTAATTGATCAATCTAGTCATTAACCTAGCCAGATTCAGTATGAATCCCTGACCGTGGGAACCAGGGAGTCACGTCCTAGACATGATGCAAGATAATACGAGTGGATTGCACAAGCAAGCAGGAACACCCACGGTGTCAAGACAAGTCAAGCTAAGTTATCAAGTCATGTCAAGTCAGGAGTGCGCCGCCACGGGCCACTATCAAGTTATCAAGATAATTCATGTCAGGGTACTTGTCAGGAGTGCGCCACGACGGGCCACTATCAAGTCAGGTTGGTCATGTCAGGAGTGCACCATTACGGGTCACTGTCATGTTATGCTAGTTCCTTGTCATACCGTGCCATGTACAATAGTCATTCTAACATATTAAGTAAAATCAAGTTCATGACAAAAGGCGTAAGGATATAAAATGGGCATAAAATATCTAATAAAATATCAATATACAGGGCTATAGAAGAGCCAAGCTCAAGAAATAAACAAATTCATCATAGACAAGTAGGTTGTGCAAGGTATGTACTGCGCAGGGTGCCAAGTGCGCAGGGTGCCAAGTGCGCAGGGTGAGCTGCGCAGGGTGCCAAGTGCGCAGGGTGCCAAGTGCGCAGGGTGCCAAGTGCGCAGGGTGAGCTGCGCAGGGTGCCAAGTGCGCAGGGTGCCAAGTGCGCAGGGTGCCAAGTGCACAGGATGCCAAGTGCGAAGGGTGAGCTGCGCAGCAGATAGATTACGCTGGATCAGGTTGCGCAGGAATAGATGGCGCAGGGTCAGCTTGTGCATGAGATAGATTGCGCAGAAGTGGACTACGCATGAGCAGATTGCGCATGAGCAGACTGCACAGGAGCAGATTACGCATGAGCAGACTGCGCAGGAGCAGATTGCGCATGAGCAGACTGCGCAGGAGCAGATTGCGCATGAGCAGACTACGCAGGAGCAGACTGCGCAGGAATCTATGCGTAGTCGGGTTGAGCGCAGTTCGCCAAGGGGCAAGCTGCGCGGTCGGCGCTGCGCTAAAGAGCGCTGGCCGAGGGGGATGCGCAATCCAGCACTGCGCTAAAGAGCGCAGGCTGCAGGCTGCTACCCCAGGCCGGGAAGAACACCAAGAACACCAAAAATTCAAATTTTCATATCTTTGTCAAATCAAAGCCAAATCTAGATTTTCAAAGTTCTAACTTGAGTAAAATTGAATTCTCTTCCACATGGAAGCATCAAAACCCACAAAAATCCAACCAAAATAGATCAAAACTATGTAAATCTGAAAATAGTTAAAACCTAGATCTAGAACAATGGAAACTCCAAATCACAAAATGTCAAGTTCTAATGTTGATCTCCATGGCCTAATCTAGCTAATGGACAAATAAAAAGTGGTTCTCATGTGGTGGCAAGGTGCACTTGCCTAATGGGTTGGAGAGTTGTGTGGAGGAAGAAGAAGAAGAATTAATGGAGGAAAATAATGAGGAGAGAGAGTGTTAGGTGGGGATTTTAATGGGGGAGGATAAGTTGTGTTGAGGGTGGAGGTTAGCTAAGATGGTCCAATGCATAATAAACCAAACCAATTCCTATCCAAATAAAACCAAGCTCCATTAATCAAAATTAATCTAGGAATGATAAATGACAATTAAACTACAATGCTAAGTATGAAATATACCACAACTTAACTGGTCAAGAAAAAAATGAAAAATACTGGTCAGAAATACGATCACGTATAAAATACGTATCACGAATTTCGGGGCACTACATCCTACCCACCTTAAAATAATTCCGTCCTCGGAATTTAATCAAGAGGCTAGAGATGTCGGGACAGCTATACTATCGCAAGCAATCTATGCTACCAATCAACCATACAATCATACATACAAGCAAGGAATCGAAGTGCAAGGCATAAGGTAGATATTACACCTCACGAGCCAAACCGATTGGGATAACGTGATCGGATATCATCCTCACACTCCCACGTTTGACTCTCCAAGGAGCGACGAACTCAAGCAACATGGACTTAACTGATAGTCTTGCGCTTGAGGTCTCTCTCTTTGGTCAAACAGGGACACGGGCCTCTCCTCATACGAAAAAGGTTGGTACCAATAACCGTTTTCGAATGATCTAGGACATGGCTCGGATCCGGGATATACCGTTGTAGTTAGGACACATGGAACATGACATGTGCCCCCATAACGACGGTAGAAAAGCAAGATGAGAGGACACATATACCTCTCGGCCGATTCTGGATCTGGGTCTGGGCGAACTGCTGAGGCCTCTGCTGCTGGAAGGCCTGGGCCTGAGACGGCAATGGACCCGGGAACGGAAACTGCTGTGGTTGGCGAACTGGAGCTGGTTCTGGTGCTGGTGCTGGTCCCATAACCGAGGGATTAGTTACTGTCGACGATGATCTATTTCTGAACGGGCAAGATCCTATCATGTGGTCCGGTGCTCCACAAGCCAAGCACAACCCCTGTGCTCTACGACACTCTGAAATAACGTGCCCTGGCTTCCCGCAATTAGTGCAGCCCATTGCGAAAGTCTGCTTCTGCTTCCATTGCTGGGGATAGATCGGGGCAGAATGCTGTAAAGAGGTGACCGAATCTGTCCTCGTAGCTCCAATAGTCAAGGCCCTAGCTGCTGGGACCGGTGCTGACGATTGGTTCATCTGGTCGTGAGACCGCTTCCGATCTCCGGTCCGGTCCGTTATCCTTCGGGAAGTGTACTCATGCCTCCTCGCTGCTCGTAAGACGGCATCAAAAGTTCTGTGCTCGAACTGCTCTACTGCCAATATGATTTCCAAATGGAGCCCCTGCTGGAATCGCTGTGCTCTGTCTAGCTCGGTTGCCACCAAGGTGGGAGCAAACCGACTCAACCTTGAAAACTCGGCCGCATATCCGTCGACCGTCCTGCTCATCTACCTGAGATTACTAAACCTGGTCTGCAGATCATATCTAGCCACTGCGTCGAAGTACTTGGTCTGGAACATATCACTGAATACCGTCCACATGACAGGCGTACCCAAACTCGCTGCTTGCATAGCCCACCAGCTGCGGGCTAGATCCAGTAACTGCAGGCGCACCACCGCCACCTTCTCTGCTTCAGGGGTCCTGGCTGCCTCTAAGATTACTTCAATGTCCTGTAGCCAGGCATCTGCAGCAATAGCATCCTCGCTGCCGTCGAAGAAGGGAGGGTTCAGGCGTTTGAAATTGTTGACCGCACTGTTCCCTCGAGGACCACTTCTGTTCAGAGCTTCTTGTACTGCTTGCTGCAAGACATCACCTCGATGATCCTGAGACGCAATCAACTCACGGATGAGCCCTATCAAGGCCCCATCCTCTGATCCTGCTGGCTGAACTGGCTGGACTAGGGGCACTGGTTCTCTAGGAGGTATGGCTCGGGAGGCGGCTGCTGAGGACTGATCTTGATCTTCTTGCTGTTGCTGGGCTGCTGGCTGAGCTCCTTCTGGCTGATCAACAGGAATGATGCCACTGAAGCAAATGACATCAGGAATATTAAGGAAGGACCAGGATGGAACAATGATGCAAGCATGTTATCAAGTCAGGAATCCAAGGAGATAAGAATTACGAGTGGAGATCAAAGGCGAGTACAGATTGAGACATCTATCCGGTAAACCCTCACATTTTTTGAATGCCAAGACCTGCATGGGCCACCACTTAAACCATGTCACGCCCCAGAACCAGAATACTGAAGAACGGGAACGTGCACAGCCAGCTACGTATAACGGAACGGCAACCATCCTGCTATACGGTCACGGCTGTCTAGCTATGTGAGGGTACGCTACAAACCATCAGTCTCTTAGGGTCAAATTAAGCTATTGTCTCAATCTCAACAAGTAATGATAGTAACAAGATATCAGACCACCAAATATACAATTGTAAGGCGTCCCAAACATTACATATCCAGATGATCATGAAGCTAGTCGTACAAAATGTAAGGACTAGCAAGAGTTAAGTCATACATGATCAACCTCGAGTTGCCAATCATGATTACAGCCCGTAGGCAGACAGAAAGTAAAGTACATCGAGCTAACAAGTGCTCGTCGGCTAAACGCCTCAAAAGAATATCAGTTAACAATACAGTGGGAGAAACAAAAAGAGAAAACCCACTCGTTGCCCGGGTTCCGTCTAGTGTTCACCATCGGGCTGGGAAGCAGGTAGATCCTTTGCTGCTGCTCCGGTATCTGGCCATACAAAACCAGCTGGGTCAGACCCCAGAAAGAGCAAGTGCCACAAAGGAGGCCACGAAATAAGAACAAAAGCCAGCAATCAGCACAATAATATAATTACATAATAAGAGACAGTAATTTAAGAAAAAGGCATGATAGTTAGATATAAAAGACAAATCTTGTACAGAATCGATAAAAGACAGAACATATGGAAAGGCATGACAGGATGATATACGATGAGATGACCATGGGACTATTCAGATAGCCAGGTTACAACCCGTAAACCAAACAAGGACCGGGGTTATAACCCTTCGTCTGAACGGAACTTGGTTTCTCCCACCATTTATCGGCAAGATAAAATACGTGAATTCAAGACTTGCAATTAAACATAATTAAGGTAAAGCACGAGTAATCATGTCATGTCATGACCTTGCACAGGATCAGGACAGGACAAGAGGGACTAGACTCCATCCAATCAATCACGGCCAAGCAAGTACTACGGCTTACTACTTTAACTAACTAGGGTTATCACAGACCTGATTACTAACAAGATGCAATGAGAATTCTAAGTCCGGTTACCTGTTTGTTACTACCTGAATGCTCCCAGCAAGAAAAGGAAAAGATAGCATGATATAGCAGACACACTGTAGTAAGATACATGTGTCCTAAGGTACCACGCTCGACGGCGGGCTGGAAGTGCGCTCATCTCGACGGATAGCAACAAATCCTATGTATATATATATAAGGCCGGGACCAAAGGGGCAACAGGTAACTGGGAAATTCTCCATGAACTAATTGATCAATCTAGTCATTAACCTAGCCAGATTCAGTATGAATCCCTGACCGTGGGAACCAGGGAGTCACGTCCTAGACATGATGCAAGACAATACGAGTGGATTGCACAAGCAAGCAGGAACACCCACGGTGTCAAGACAAGTCAAGCTAAGTTATCAAGTCATGTCAAGTCAGGAGTGCGCCGCCACGGGCCACTATCAAGTTATCAAGATAATTCATGTCAGGGTACTTGTCAGGAGTGCGCCACGACGGGCCACTATCAAGTCAGGTTGGTCATGTCAGGAGTGCACCATTACGGGTCACTGTCATGTTATGCTAGTTCCTTGTCATACCGTGCCATGTACAATAGTCATTCCAACATATTAAGTAAAATCAAGTTTATGACAAAAGGCGTAAGGATATAAAATGGGCGTAAAATATCTAATAAAATATCAATATACAGGGCTATAGAAGAGCCAAGCTCAAGAAATAAACAAATTCATCATAGACAAGTAGGTTGTGCAAGGTATGTACTGCGCAGGGTGCCAAGTGCGCAGGGTGCCAAGTGCGCAGGGTGAGCTGCGCAGGGTGCCAAGTGCGCAGGGTGCCAAGTGCGCAGGGTACCAAGTGCGCAGGGTACCAAGTGCGCAGGGTGAGCTGCACAGGGTGCCAAGTGCGCAGGGTGCCAAGTGCGCAGGATGAGCTGCGCAGGGTGCCAAGTGCGCAGGGTGCCAAGTGCGCAGGGTGAGCTGCACAGCAGATAGATTGCGCTGGATCAGGTTGCACAGGAATAGATGGCGCAGGGTCAGCTTGTGCATGAGATGGATTGCACAGAAGTGGACTGCGCAGGAGCAGATTGCGCATGAGCAGACTGCGCAGGAGCAGATTACGCATGAACAGACTGTACAGGAGCAGATTGCGCATGAGCAGACTGCGCAGGAGCAGATTGCGCATGAGCAGACTGCACAGGAGCAGACTACGCAGGAATCTATGCGCAGTCGGGTTGAGCGCAGTTCGCCAAGGGGCAAGCTGCGCGGTCGGCGCTGCGCTAAAGAGCGCTGGCCGAGGGGGATGCGCAATCCAGCACTGCGCTAAAGAGCGCAGGCTGCAGGCTGCTACTCCAGGCCGAGAAGAACACCAAGAACACCAAAAATTCAAATTTTCATATCTTTGTCAAATCAAAGCCAAATCTAGATTTTCAAAGTTCTAACTTGAGTAAAATTGAATTCTCTTCCACATGGAAGCATCAAAACCCACAAAAATCCAACCAAAATAGATCAAAACTATGTAAATCCGAAAATAGTTAAAACCTAGATCTAGAACAATGGAAACTCCAAATCACAAAATGTCAAGTTCTAATGTTGATCTCCATGGCCTAATCTAGCTAATGGACAAATAAAAAGTGGTTCTCATGTGGTGGCAAGGTGCACTTGCCTAATGGGTTGGGGAGTTGTGTGGAGGAAGAAGAAGAAGAATTAATGGAGGAAAATAATGAGGAAAGAGAGTGTTAGGTGGGGATTTTAATGGGGGAGGATAAGTTGTGTTGAGGGTGGAGGTTAGCTAAGATGGTCCAATGCATAATAAACCAAACCAATTCCTATCCAAATAAAACCAAGCTCCATTAATCAGAATTAATCCAGGAATGATAAATGACAATTAAACTACAATGCTAAGTATGAAATATACCACAACTTAACTGGTCAAGAAAAAAATAAAAAATACTGGTCAGAAATACGATCACGTATAAAATACGTATCACGAATTTCGGGGCACTACAGAGGTATTGGTATATCTCATACGGCCTTGACACTTGTTGTATCACGTGATGTGAGTCACATGTAGAACACGTACCCACGTAGTCGGCTGGCCACCGATACATATAGAACGTGCGACGGATAGGAGTAACTGCCAATAGTATTGAATGTTAAAAGACTTCGGTTACTAGAGGTTCATATCAGTCATGGAGATGATGATACTAGGCATTGGATGGGGAGAACAATATCTGACGTATGGGCTTCTTTGCACTTCCCTGATTACCTGTGCGCTCCTCCGGAGACGCAGGCTCCAGGCGCCCTCTGACGTTTCCCAGAGCGTTATGGACGTAGCCCCTTGCACATGGTGCCCTCTGACGCTTCCAGAGCGTTATGGACGTAGGCCCCTGGTGCCCTCTATGGAAGCTATGCCGATCCCATTTACAGCCAGGGTTCATGTGTCGAAGGATTGTATCTCAACTGCATATTCACAGTAGAATGGTCAGGGACTCGATTGCATGCATACATTTTTCTCTTATCATATTATCACAGTTTATATGGTATGGTATTTTCTTGTATCTTGCTATGTCCCCTGAGGACCTGGTTATCTCTCCAGGTTTAGACGATTTTCTACAGGAGTACGAAGCGGCGTTGGAGCTATCCTACATCGAAGACGAGGCAGTCTTTACTGATGTCTAGTCTATTCTTTATTTGAGACATTAGTGGACATTATTTTGCATCTCATTTCTTTCTATTTGCGGAGGTTGGACTCCGATCTTATAAGACTATTTTTATAGCTGTTTGGAGTGAGTATGTTCATCCGGCTATCTTTTGATACTTTTACTTATTTATTTGGACTCTATTATCTTCTGTGTTGAGCTGTGATGATATTAGATTATATATTGCTGGCCTGTGGTTATTTTATTTATAGCTTATGTACATATTTAAGGATTCCATATATTAGAGTATTCTTCGTATATATACAGCTGGCATGTTCACGTGCTTGGTCCTATGTATTTTGGGACTGGGGTGTTACATATTTTTGTGGTGGCCCATGCAGGTCAACGTTAATATTGTTGGGTTACATGACTGTGCCCAACAAGCCTGCATATAGGAATAGGAATATCTCATCCAGAACTACTACTACCTCTTGACTTCCAATCTTTTCGAAACTTCCTTGATTATTCGATTTACTTCACATCTAATCTTCCTAATATCAACTTATCTTCTTCGTGCCAACATTATGCATTTTAGAAGCGGACGTACTTCTGCCTTAGCCCTCATATCTGGTGAAGAGGCTTCTCCGGAGGGACAAAATCCCCCAATGACTCCAGCGACACCATACCAGCCAGGACAGTCGCAGCCTACTACGACACCGCCGACAGAGTATCCAGAGATCGCAGTATCCCCAGGCAGCCAGGCTGGACAAACCACTACCATGCCACCGAAAGGGAGTGTACCACTGCCTCCACCACCACCATTCTCTTAGCAGTTTCCCCCACAGTCGGGACCTCATATGCCTCCACCACCGACTGATGGGAGCCCTACTACTCAGTTTATGTATGCCATAATGCAGTCTCAGTGGCAACAGACTGAGCTGATGAGACAGACGATGATGGCAGCAATGGCTAGACCTCCACCACCACCTCCAGCACCAGCACCGGCTCTGCATCCTTATGAAGGCTCTATCAAGAATATCACAGATATGAACCCCAAGGCCTTTAGAGGAACAGAGAAGCCATTATAGGTGTCACAGTGGCTTATTAGTACAGAAAAGCTACTAAAGGCATCCCAGTTACCAGCTCGAGATTGGATGACAGCGGTGGACCTACTGTTGGAAGACAATGCTCACCACTTGTGGAAGGCGGAAGAGAGACGATTAGGCACTAGGATCACCTGGAAGCAGTTCTATGATGCATTTTACGAGAGATTCTTCCCTATTCATGTTCGAGACGGGCTCTATGACCAGTTTCTTCATCTGAAACAAGGGAATATGACAGTTGATGAGTATGACTCAGAGTTCAATCGCCTGAGTCGATTTGGTGCGGGATTGATTCCGGCAGAGTTAGAAAAGGCAAGGAGATTTCACCAGGGGCTTGCACCAGAGCTCAAGTCTTATACGACTACCCAGTCTCGAGTCTCCCATTCAGCTGTCTTGGAAGAAGCTCGTGCTCAGGAGATTCTTTGCAAGGAGCAGCAGCAGACATCGAGGTGCCATACCCCAGCTGTTACACCAGCCTGAGCTACTCAGAGTGGGCCTATTAGGAGGGCCACAGGACAGTTCCAGCAGAGGCCCTCACCTTATCAGAAGCCCGTCTGCCATTATTGCGAGAAGCAAGGACATCTCCAAAATGACTGTAGGACTCACCTTGGATTATGCTTGAGATGTGGATCCAATCAGCACATGCTCAAGGACTGTCCGGAGCAACAGACGATGGTACAAGCTCGGCAGAACTCGAGGCCCACAGCCCCAGCTCTCCCAGCACCACGGCCCGTAGCAGGAGCACCTCGTCCACCATTGCCTCCCCAAGGCGTACAGTACAACAAGGCCAGAGCTCAGGGCCCAGGACAGAATTATGGGCATGTATTCTCACTTGCTGTTGAGGATATAGAGACAGAGGCAGAAGTTATAGCAGGTATGGTTTTAGTTGCATCTTTTCCTGCTATTACCTTATTTGATACTGGAGCCACGCATTCATTTATAGCCACTAGTTTTGCCACTAGACATAGCATTCCCATCACACCCTTAGCTAAAAATATTAAAATCCTTATTGGAGGAGGAGTTGTACCTGTTAGTGGTGTTTGTAGACGATGTCCCGTGGTGATAAATGGCAGAGAGATGATAGCACGACTTCTTGTATTCCATATGTCGATATTTGATGTGGTTTTTGGAATGGACTGGTTGAGCCAGCATTTCGCTCTCATAGAATGCCATAGGAGCAGTATTATCTTTAGACCACCGAATGCGGCAGAGTTTGAGTTCACCAAAGAAGACGAAGAGAGTTATGATACACCCACATCGGGGACTCATATGATAATGCATGACACCCTTCAGTACCCTATTATCATCGAGTTCGAGGATGTATTCCCCGAGGAATTGCCAGGACTACCACCTGACTAAGATATTGAGTTTTCTATTGAGCTTATTCCCGGAGCCGAGCCTATTTTATCTTGAGTATATCGTCTGGTACCCAAGGAGTTGGTAGAGATGAAGACGCAGATTGATGACTTATTAGAGAAGGGATTTATTCGTGCCAGTACGTCACCATGGGGAGCACCCATTCTTTTTGTGCCTAAGAAAGACGGGACAGTGCGCATGTGCATCGACTACAGAGCATTGAATGCAGTGACGGTGAAGAACAAGTATTCCTTGTCGCGTATCGACAATCTATTCGATCAACTGAGTGGAGCAAAAGTATTCTCCAAGATTGACGATATTGCAAAGACGGCCTTTCGATCGAAGTATGGACACTACGAGTTCTTGGTCATGCCTTTCGGTTTGACCAATGCTCCCGCAGTCTTCATGAATTTAATGAACAAGATCTTCCACCAGTACTTGGACAAATTTGTGGTAGTCTTTATAGATGATATCTTGATTTACTCCAAGAGTCAAGAGGAGCATGAGCAGCATCTAAGGATAGTGTTGGGAACATTGAGGAATGAGCGACTTTTTGCGAAGCTTAGCAAATATGATTTCTTTCTCAAAGAGGTATCATTTCTTGGTCATATTATTACGGGTGATGGTATATCAGTGGACCCAGAGAAGATCATAGCAGTCAAATCATGGCCCGCTCCCACATCATCTTCTGAGGTGAGAAGTTTTTTCGTACTTGCGGGTTACTACCGACGGTTCGTAGAAGATTTCTCTCGAATAGCGGGGCCTATGACTCGATTGACTTGCAAGGATGAGGAGTTTGTATGGACAGACGAGTGTCAAGCCGCATTTGACGAGTTGAAGAAGCGATTGACCACAGCACCGATCTTGGCACTACCATCGGGCCCGGAAGGATTTGTGATCTACAGTGACACATCAGGGAAGGGATTAGGATGTGTATTGATGCAACATAGGCGTGTAGTACCATATGCATCACGACAGTTGAGAGTGCATGAGAAGAATTTTTTGACCCACGATCTAGAGCTCGCAGCGGTTATCTTTGCTTTGAAGCTATGGAGACACTACTTGTACGGCGAGAAGGTTGATATCTACACTGATCATAAGAGCCTCAAGTACGTGTTCACACAGAAAGAGTTGAATATGCGACAGCAACGTTGGTTGGAGTTGATGAAGGATTACGAGATCGAGCTACATTATCATCCGGGCAAGGCTAATGTCGTGGCAGACACATTAAGCCATAAGCCCATGGCACACTTTTTGACTACACAGAAGGAATTGATTAGAGACTTGAAGCAGCTTGGCATTGAGGTAGTATTGCCCGAAGCGGATGGCGTTTTAGCCAACCTCCAAGTGCAATCATCATTGGTAGAGCGCATCAAGGCAGCATTGCCCAATGATGCTAGATTTAGACGGCTCAGAGAGAGGACTGAAGCAGAAGAGCAGACGGGATTAAGGATCCATCCCGATGGGACATTGCAATGTGGTGATCGTATTTATGTTCCCAATGGAGAGCTACGGCAGGAGCTGATGGCAGAGGCTCACAGTTCGACTTACTCTATTCATCCTAGAGGAACCAAGATGTACCGCGACTTACGACAGTATTATTGGTGGCACGGAATAAAGCGAGAGATAGCTCGTTTTGTTGCCAAGTGCTTGGTTTGTCAACAAGTGAAGGCAGAGCACCAGAGGACGACCGAATTATTGCAGCCGCTACCCATTTCCGAGTGGAAGTGGGAGCACATCACTATAGATTTCATTACGGGTTTTCTTCGGAGTCCTAGGGGACGTGATGCAGTATGGCTGATTGTGGATAGACTCACCAAGTCAGCCCATTTCTTACCTTTTAGAGTGGGCCAGTCGACAGAGGTATTGGCCGAGATGTATATAGAGCAGAATGTGAGATTGCACGGAATGCCTATTAGTATTGTGTCGGACCACGACTCGAGATTTACCTCACATTTTTGGAGGAGCATGCTAGAGAGTTTGGGCACCCGATTGAAGTTTAGCACGGCATACCATCCTCAGACAGACGGCCAGTCGGAGCGTACCATTCAGACGCTAGAGGATATATTGAGAGTGTGCATGTATGATTTTGGCGGTTCATGGGAGGACCATCTCCATCTTGTTGAGTTTTTCTGCAACAATAGCTATCAAGCGAGCATTCAGATGGCTCTATTTGAAGCATTGTATGGAAGTAAGTGTCCGTCTCCTGTTTGTTGGAGCGATATAGGAGAGCGACAGCTATTGGGTCCCGAGTTGGTCTTGAGCACAGTGGAGACAGTAAAGAAAATTCAGGGCCACCTGCGAGCAGCGCAGGATCGTCAGAAGCAGTGGGCAGATAATCGTCCTCGACCCTTGGAGTTCAAAGAGGGTGACCATGTGTTCTTGAAGATATCCCCCACTAGAGGCACGATTCGATTCGGAGGACGTGGCAAGTTGAGTCCAAGTTACATCGGGCCTTTCGATGTCTTGGAGCGTGTTGGAGAGGTTGCCTATAGATTGGCCTTGCCACCGTCGCTAGAGGGAGTGCATGACATATTCCACGTATCTCAGCTGAGGAGGTACGTGGCGGACAGCAATCATGTGCTTGATCACTCCGAGATTACCGTTGGACCGAGTTTGTCGTACAAAGAGCAACCAGCAGGTATCCTCGATCGCCGAGTGAAGGTGTTGCGGAATCAATCTATTCCATTGGTTCGCGTGGCATGGAAACATCACTCGCCAGGGAAGTCTACTTGGGAGCGCGAGGACGACATCCAAAATTGATACCCGTATTTGTTCGAAGACGAAGGTATGTCTTGCATTTTAAGCCCTTAAATTGCTGTTAATTTTCTTGCAATGCATTCGACCCCCTACCTTAGTTTAATTTCGAGGACAAAATTTCTTTAAGTTGGGTAGGATGTAAAATCCCCTTCCTAAATTTCCTTTTTAGTATACAAAATTTTTATTATTATTTACTATTTTTTTATTAATTAAGTGGCTTAAACCAAATATGGGTATTTTACATATTATGGATGACAAGCATTAATTATATTTACATAAATAAGATAGGATATTTAGTTAATTATTGTTAGAAAAAGATTTTTGGATTTTTAGGAATTTTTCTGTAATTTTTTGGGGCCATATATATATATATATATATATATATATATATATATATATATATATATATATATATATATATATATATATATATATATTTATTTATTTTTAATATATATATATATTATTTTTTTGGGGCCATATATATATATATATATATATATATATATATATATATATATATATATATATATATATATATATATATATATATATATATACAAATGTTTTAGTTAAAAAAAAAGGCGGCAACAGCACCCACCCACCTAAGTGGGCGGGCCCCTACGAAACAAGCGCTGAAGCAGCGATTACAACTCTGAACCCAACCCGTGGGTTCTCATTTTGTTTATTACTAATCCTAGTATTACTAGGTTTTGCCCCAATTTGCTATATATATAACTTTTTCCACAAACCTCAAAACCCTAAATTACCAAAACAAAAATTTTGGCTGATCCTACCCTCTTCACCTACGAGTTCGTTTCACCAGCGACGGAGTCTTGTGTGCGACGAACGGAGCATCCGAAGTCATCCCCACGTCACCCGCGGAGCAGTTTTTCCACTCAAGGTACCCTACTTCCCAACAACGTAACTTTTTACTCGTAGCACCGATTTTCGATCCGTAAGATTTTCTGGAAAGTAACTTGACCCTCTTCGAGATCTTCCAGGTGGATTTCGAAAACAAGCCATCGACTTGCTCGAAAAATCGAGACAAAGTTGAAGAAAAATCTGTTTTCTGTAATACTAAAACTGTTTTGAGACGACAACTTGTCGGTCAATTGTCTTGCTGTGCAGTAAAGTATTATAGAAAATAATTAAAACCAATAAAAGACAACATAACCGAGATCGCAATGCATCTTCTGGATTGTCGTTTTGATTAATGTATAAAAAGTACATCGATGTTGAATTTGAGAAAAAACCTGTGTTAAATTATATTAATTTTTCTGAATTTTGTCCGATATGACGTGCGCCCCGACAAACGGGGTGACATGGTCGTGCGTTATACACATCGAAATACGCGTATGGACGTTGCTGACGTGTGGGAACTGACGGAACTCAGTTTCGTCGTGTGTGCACGACGAAATCAGTCCGTATCCGTCGAGATACCCCCGTATCGCCAATTTACAAACTTTGCCCTAATTTCGTGTACAGTCGTCGATTCGAAACGAAACTTGCGCCAACAGGTACGGATCAAAATTTTGGTCCTGTGTACCAAGTTTGGTTCAATTCTGAGAAAGTTGAATCGGAACCCCTTTTTGGCGGGCTCGCGACCCACTCAAACGGGCGATTGTACACGGCTCATCGAAATCCAAAACTGGACATACCATTGAGTTCCTCTCCTCAAACTGAATCCGTAGACATATATTTTGACGACTTTAGATACCATAGACTTTGGCACGCATTTCGGTGAAAAGTGGGTCCAACGGCGGACATAGTTTTGACCCGAAATTACGATTTGCCCCTGTTCCAGAATGAGACATTTGGACTGGCATTTCCTAGGTATATCTTTTACACCGAGTGCATTTTTTATGTTTGTTTCAGCGTCTGGAGTTGTTTGGAGATTGTGACGTTTCTTAGCTGACATTGTCATTACCTGGACTTGCCACTTTGCACCATCAGGCAAGATACCTTGCCACCCTACTCTGTGATTATTATATTTCTTATTTTTAGTTTTTATTTTTAGCATTTCTTATTTCTTGATATTTAAACTGTGCGTCCAAGTCACACTTGGGTGCAAGCGACTCTATCGGTCGTTTACCTTGCCTTATTTAATTCTCTTGCATTGACTTAGTCTAGTGACCACCCATTGATGTTGAGATATTGGTATATCTCATACGGCCTTGACACTTGTTGTATCACGTGATATGAGTCACATGTAGGACACGTACCCGCGTAGTCGGCTGGCCACCGATACGTATGGAGCGTGCGACGGATAGGAGTAACTGCCAATAGTATTGCATATTAGAAGACTTGGCAGTTTCTAGAGGTTCATATCAGTCATGGAGATGATGATACTAGGCATTGGGTGGGGAAAACAATACCTGACGTATAGGCTTCTTTGCACTTTCCTGATTACCTGTGCGCTCCTCCGGGGACGCAGGCTCCAGGCGCCCTCTGACGTTTCCCAGAGCGTTATGGACGTAGCCTCTTGCACATGGTGCCCTCTGACGCTTCCAGAGCGTTATGGACGTAGGCCCCTGGTGCCTTCTATGGGAACTATGTCGATCCCATTTACAGCCAGGGCTCATGCGTCGAAGGATTGTATCTGAACTGCATATTCACAGTAGAATGGTCAGGGACCCGATTACATGCATACCTTTTTATTTTATTATATTATCACAGTTTATATGGCATAGTGTTTTCTTGTATTTTGCTATGTCCCCTGAGGACCTGGTTATCTCTCCAGGTTTAGACGATTTTCCACAGGAGTACGGAGCGGCGTTGGAGCTACCTTACATCGAAGACGAGGCAGTCTTTACTGATGTCTAGTCTATTCTTTATTTGAGACATTAGTGGACATTATTTTGCATCTCATTTCTTTCTATTTCCGGAGGTTGGACTCCGATCTTGTGAGACTATTTTTCATAGCTGTTTGGAGTGAGTATGTTCACTCGGCTATTTTTTGATACTTTTACTTATTTATTTGGACTCTATTATCTTCTGTATTGAGCTGTGATGAGATTAGATTATATAATGCTGGCCTGTGGTTATTTTATTTCAGCTTATGTGCATATTTGAGGATTCCATATATTGGAGTATTCTTCGTATATGTGCAGCTGGCATGTTCACGTGCTTGGTCCTATGTATTTTGGGACTGTGGCATTACACTATCTTTTCTCGTTTTTGTCAGCCAAACAACTTTAGCACCCTTGCTACCTTTGCTTGTTTCCACCAGCCGAGCACCCAGGAGATCCAACATATTATCATCTTGATCGGTTCGACCATAAAACCAAACTGATACATTCATCTGCACCATTGTGTGCCAACCACTGTAGTGCCTCGTCCCGCTCAGTTCAACATGATGAAGCAATGGATGCAACGATATTTGAACTTGGCTATGCGACGATTTGCTCGAAGACCCGCTCAGACAAGTCCTCGTTTAGGTGGGTGACTTCGATGAACTCATTTTTGCCTTTACACTTAATAAAATGATGCCATGTGTTTGTTGATTTGAAGTTGTGACACCCGTAATTTTAATTAACTGATTTAGTGTCTAATATTATTATTTTTATTATTTTCTCGGTTCAGTGAAAATATTGTTCTTAATTTATTGGATTTCTTGTTTTGGCCTGACCCGTCCCGGACCTGTTTCTGAACCCATGTTTGAATCCAAGCCAATCTCGGTTATCGAAATCATTAATTAAAGTATTATTTGATATAATATTATAATTTTTCATAAAGAAAAGAAAACTTAAAATTTCCTTTTTAAAAACTTTCTTTAAACTCTTAAACTCTCTTTCTTTCCATTTACTTCACTCAGCAAAACAATTTCTTTTACTTTTTCATTAAACTATCATATTAACTCTCTTTCTCTCTCTCAATTCTCATTAACCGTAGCTAAGGAAAACGCTGTTCTTTTCCTTCCTAAACGGCCAAATGGCCGAGCCCTTCCCCTTCCCGAACGTCCGACGACTCCTCGACTTCCGTAACCCCAGGTGTTCACCCCTATATAAACCCTTCTCTTCATCTCCTCACCAAACCCTCTTTTTCCCAACAACCCAGCCCTAGCCGATTCCGGCTGAGCTTCCCTCGGCGTCCCGCTACCCGCCGGATCTCGGCCACCCGACCGCCGATCTCCTCCTTCCGCCCCGACGACCGTCTGCGCGAGCCACCCGCCGTCGGACCCCCTGCGCGGCCCCCTTCCGGCCGACCCTACGCAGCCTTTCCGCCGCCGTGCTTCCCCGAGCCACCCGTGGTCGCCCCTTTGCGAGCCGTGCGCTGTTCACCTCCCCGAGCGACCCCGATCTGCTGTCCGCAGTATCCTGTGGGTTCTGATCGGCTGTTTTCGTGGTCGCAACCCGCTGTCTGCGTGTTCTGGAGTTTTCCGAGTTCGCGTGGATTTTCTTCTTCCCTAATTTTCACCTAAGAGCTCTAGCCGAGCATCCGAGGTATATTTTCGGTGTTCCTGTGTCCCTCCCATTTTCGTGTCGATGATGACACAGTCTTGATCCCGATATGGGACTTGATTGTTGCGTATTTTAGTTCTGATTTCTGAATCAGAATTAGTTCGTTGGGTTTTCGATTTAATTTCGGACTTTATGCTGTGAATTTTGGGTTTAGTATTAGGGTTCCTATTCGGGATTTGGATCTGATGTTTCCGACTTTGAATTGGAATAGTCGGGTTTGCTTCTGAATTCGAGTTCGATATTTTTCGAATTCTCGAATTGAATTCTGTTGGAACTCAAATATAGGTGGCTTTTCTCTGTGGATTTCTTTATGGTATACATTTATGGTTTTGAGATGGATTTTAGTTGGGTTGGCATTATTCCTAGTTTGGGATATGTTGGTTGTATTTTTCCCAGTATTGGGTTATCCCAAATACAGAGGGAATGCTGCCCAAATTTTTAGAAAAATATTTTAAAAGGGTTTTCTATAAAATTTCTAAATTCTAAACTGGTTTTTGTTGATTTGAATTTCGATTACTTTTTCGAGCGACGACCTTATTGGTCAATGGGCTCTTAGTAAAATGCAAACAAAACCGGCATTGTTCCGGACGTTGAGGCATTAGCTAGTACGCGATATAATACTTTGGACCAAGTCTGAGACCCTATTTTTATATTATATTTAATAATAATTTATTATTTAGAACTAGTTACTGGCCAAATCATATTTTGGTGCAGGGCCTCGGCCTGCTGAATGGATCACTTCCCGGCGTTCAGGGTTCACCAGTATATATTTATTTTATTTCATTAATTTATGTAAATAATTGTAAGGGCATAAGCCCAGCTCTTTATCTTTTTCTGTAACTCTGTAATAGTGTAGAGTAGCTTTTAAATTCTGGTTTTATTGGTTTATCGATAAACGCGTAAAATATCAAAAAGACATTATTTTGGATATAGAAAATTAATATCATTTTCTCACATTAAATAACTAGAAAAATTACAAGTTTGTTATTTAAATAAATTCACGTTCTTCTCATTTAAAGAAAAATATTAGTTTTATATATAATATTACAAAATACTAAGTTTTTCCAAATAATCAGAAAATGTAATTTTTCAATAAATGTTAAATTGATTTTTCTTCGTAAATTAATAACTAGTAAATCACATCGATAAACGAGTTCTGGCAGAATTTGTAAATAACATAAAACTAGATTATGACCAATTCTAGAGATTGTAACTAGTACACCTAGATATGGTTTCCTCTCTGATGCTAAGTCAGGATTCTCAATGTAGGATTTCGAGGATGAGTCTGATCTTCTATCCCGGAACCGACTTTTCAACCCAGTCATAAACCAAGGCAAGTACGATTGTGTTTATTTTTTAATTTAGTTAATAATTATAATATTGCAAGATTAAACCACATTGCTACACTGAACTCTCTCCTAGAGTTCAAATATTGATTGTGGAACTCTCTCTTAGAGTTCAAATATTGATTGTTATTGATTGTGGGAATATTGGGAGAGAAGTGTAGCGTCTATGACCAATACCCCTCATATTGCATATTGATTGTGCGAGCTGGCCCTCTTACACACGGAGATAAGCCGTATCGTATCACTAGGATACTATTGTACAACCCAAGCCGGTCATAGTCGTTACATATTCAAATCACATTGTTTTCAATTGTTAAAAAATTGCTGGAAAATATTGTTCAAGTATTTCAAATTGTTTAAAATTACAAATTTCCATTATTATTTGAATTGTTAGATATTCATAATTGTACTTGCTCCCTCCTGACTGAAGACCCAATATTTTTAGGAAGCATTGATGATCCTGAGCTGTATCCTGTGGTGTTACCCGAGTCCCATTGGAAGACGATGATCTCGAGGCTGATGAGCCGGCTGCTTAAATGTTACTTTTTCTTTTCTAGTTTAGGGAAAGTTGTGTTGAAGATAGTTAATTCAGTTTTGATTATCTGTTGTATCTTTCTTGTATTGAACAAAATTTTTATAAATATTCAAATTATTAAAGTTGTGACAAATTTATATTCTGTTATTGAGTTTACCTGCAAGTGGATACAGCTTACTGTCGCCGTCTCAACAACGGTGCAGGCTGGACATGATCCGATTCGACCCAACAATTTGGGATCGGGTCGTGACAGAAGTAACTTATTGCATGCTAATAAAAGAGTTGAACCCACATAGCTAAGGGAAGGCCAGACGGTAAGTATGAGAATGTTTCTGTAGCTCCCCTTCCCGAAAATTTTGAAATATTTTTATTTTATTTATTCTTATTTAAATGGTGATTTTAGATTATTATAAATATTTATTTAGTTAATTAATACGATAGATGATTTAGCCATGGTTGAGATTTGGAATACAAGACGACTAGGAATCATGGCACGGTTAGTGCAGTGGCGTGCTTTGACTAGTGTATTAGTCCTTGTAGGGGAATGCCGAGCCATATTGACGTCATAACTAAGAAAACCAGGCCAAGTTGCGACTTAACCCGTGCTGAAGGTTTGTATTTATTATTTAAATATATTATTGAGTTTTCGGGAACCCTGTTGTACCAAACCTGTCCAGATTGGACCCAAGTCAAATCCAAGCCCAGGTAGGCATGTAGTGGGACCAAGTACGGCCTTGTAGACATGTTTGGTTAATACAAATATTTTGTATATATATTTAGGAATTGGCAATTATTTTCTAAATAATTGTTATATGTACATTATATGTATTATTATTATTAAATAATGTTTTACAAATTTTGTATGATCTTCTAAAACTAGATAAGTAGTGTGCGCGTTGTATCCATCAAGAATGACAATCAGCCTATTATTGATTGTCATTAGGATCAATATTTATTATTATTTATTATTATTGGTTTATTGTATTTTATTATTATTATTATTATTATTATTATTATTATTATTATATATATGATATGTATATATATATGTGTATACATATTTTTAGGAATAAGACACTATGTTATGAATATATATATATAGGTGTACCTGTGTATATATGCATAAATATATAAAGATATGTGTGTACGTGTATATATATAAAAACATATGTGATTGTATACAAATATGTGTATAAATATATAAATGTATATGGTGTATATATATATAAATATATATATAAGAATATATACGTGAGAATATGTATATATATATATATATATATATATATATATATATATATATATATTATAGATAAATGTATTGTGTGTATATATGAATAAAAAATATAAAATGTATATATTCATATATACACACAATACATTTATCTATAATATATATATATATATATATATATATATATATATATATATATATATATATATATATATATTTATATATAAAAAAAAAATATATATATATATATATATATATATATATATATATATATATATATATATAAAAAAAATATATATATATATATATATATATATATATATATATATATGTATAAGTATTGATAAGAAATTGAAATACTAAAGAGCCAAAGAAACCCATTCCCCAGCTAAAGCCAGCCCGAGGAGGCCCCGCCACATGGGGCCAGCCCGAGGAGGCCCCGCCACATGGGGCCACCCCAATGTTAAACTCAGCTCGGTTCGAGCATAACCGAGCCCAGCCTGTTGAGAACAACAGAACTCCCCACACCGCGCATAAAACCCATACTGTGCGAACCGAACTCCTATATACATAAACGCACACACGCGCAAAGAAGAGGAGCGAAACCCTAACAAAACTAGACGACCCCGCCAACACCTGGGCAGCGCCACCCTCACGTTCACAACACCGCCGCGCGCGGCCAGCGCCGATGGCCAGGACCTCGCACGCGCGTCGGAAAAGCCGGTGTTGACAGCAACAGTGATGGGTTGGAAGGCCGACTTCGTACGGAGAATTCTTTCCGACCGCTCGACGGTTTGTCAAGCCGCTTGTTCAGGTATGCTACCAACCTAACCCACTCGACACCCGTCTAATAGTTCAGGCGGAACATAACGAGATTCGACAAAGAAATCGAACCAAAGTCGGCGTAAAACCAGCCCAAAACAGAACACTATTTCAGTCCAACCATCCACGTTCGGAGATCGATTTTGGTCGATCCCGTGCGGTATTTGAAAAACTATTTGAACACATTTTTAGACAACTTGTAGGACTTCATGACCCGTTTTGTGGATTCGGAAACCGTCGACTACGCGTCGAGAAATCGAATCCCAAAGTTTTCCAAAAATTTGTTTTCAAAACTAGAAAATTGCTCCACACGACGTGCGTCCCGCCATTCCGGGCGACGTGGTCGCGATCCGAAAGCATCGAAAGCTGCGTAACGGCTTCGTGGTCGTGTGGGCTTTGACGGAATTCAAATTGGTCACGTGTGCGCGACGAATTTGATACGTATCCGTCGAAAATCCCCGTATCGTGTACTTTGTAAACTTCTCAATTACTTTGTGCACGCTCGTCAGATCGAGGCAAAACTTGCGCCAGTAGGACCGTATCATTTTTCTGGTCCTGTATGCCAAGTTTGGTCTGATTCTGAGACAGTTGATAAAATTGTCGTTTTGCGGGCCCCACGGTCCCACTCAACGGGCGATTTTGTGCACGGCCCGCCGGAATCCAACTTTGGACATACGGTTGGATTCGTATCAGAAAACCAGATCCGTCGACATATAGTTTGATGACTTTAGAGACCGTTGACTCTGGCACGCTTTTCGGTGTAAAGCGGGTCCAACGGCGGATACCGTTTTGACCCAAAATTACCGTTTTGCCCCTGTGTCCAGAATTGGACTTAAGGACAGGCGATCCTAGCTAATTGGACTATTCTGAGATCATTGGTATTGTCTATTTCAGCTTCAGGAGACTGTTGTACGGGTTTTGACTATTGGGACATATTGAGTGATTTGGATCATCGGTTTCACCAGCTCAGGACCACAGGCGAGTACAGTTTATTGTCTGTATTTCGATATTGATTTTCACTATATTTCATTGATTGGCCATTGGTTATGTGATTATTTTCTATTAAAAATTGTTGAGTCGGGAATGAGAAGTACCAAGGATGTGTGATCTGACCTTAGACCGTGTAGACCGTGTTGCATTTATTTCTTGTAGACAGTGTAGACAGTGATTTATTTATTTCTTGTAGACAGTGTAGACAGTGATTTATTTATTGAAAGGTAGACAGTGTAGACCGTGATTATTACTGCATTTAAACTGTGTAGATCGTAATTATTATTTTGTAGACAGTGTTTTTTTATTGCAATATTTTCTGTAGACCGTGTAACTATAGACCGTGTAACTTTAGACCGTGTAGACCGTGTCGCATAATTGTCCCGAGACCGATCACATATCAAAGGTACTTCTAACAGTTGGAGAAAGTATTTGGTGTTTATTTATTTACTATTGGTTTTTCGTATTTCCTGTTTATTTTCAAACCCATGATTGATGTCTAACCTTTGTCTTATAGTCATTTTCTTTATTTGAAATTGCATTTAGTGAATTGTGCTCGTTCCATTCCTGACTGAAAACCAACATTTTTTAGGTTAGCCGTGGATTCATTTAGCTTGGGGAGTGACGGGAATACTTGCAGACAAAAGCCTAAGAGACTAGTTAGATAGTTGAGTATTAGTCATTCAATATTTGTACAAGTTTATATTTTCTGCAAATATAATACTTGTGATCATTATAAATTAAATTAATTTTGTGAATGTGTATTATTTGTGATTTTGATCTTCATGGCCGTGACAGCGTTCTACCGCCGACACTGCGGCGTAGGCTGGCTTGGACACGTCTCGTATCCGTTTTAAAAAAAAGGGGTGCGGGTCGTGACAAGTTTTTGTTGTGGCCCATGCAGGTCAGTTTTCGCAAATCATGCGAACTCGTGATAGTACTTGAGTTAGTCGTACTATTGCGAGCCTACGACTAGAAATGCTCATTCACGAATTAGAAATTAATTTAATTTACGAGAATGACTAGGACTAAGAGTCCCTTATACAAATTTACCGATGGGTAGTCTAGGCCATGCAATGTAGATAAGGAGTTATTAATTTTGATAGTTTATCAGATCCCCAAAGGTACACTATTATCTCTTGATATGACGATGTAATCTAATTTGGATAGATTATTCCCTTGGAAAGGCAGGGCTTCATAGAATTAATGATCTAACATTGATAGATTATTCAATTCATTCTCTTGCCTCTTTAGATATCGCCACCATATCTTAGCCCGAATTACCTGTTTAGTTCCTTTTTGCCCTAAGAATTATTTTTATATAATTTCTGATTACGTTACCCATATACGAAACTCGAGTTAGTTTCGAATCAAATTTTCCTCAAATGTTTGAATACACATGGAATAGATATTAGAATATTTGTATTTCCTTGACTTCAGTTACTTCCTCCATTTATTGTAGGGTTGCGGTTGATAGATACTTACTCTTTATTTCATAGTCAATATGTTTGAATCTCTAGAAGCTCATGAATTCTTACAGATATAGTTAAAGGAATGTTAGTTAACTCATAATGGCAGGACAGCAGCGCACTGTCGCCATTTAACTGAATTTTGGAAACTATAGATACACTGCAGCCAGTCGCGCACTGGCGAGACACAACCCCTAGAGGTGAAATTAGTTTAAGAAAATATAGGTTATGGGATATTGCCAAAACTATGGCTAGTGGTCATCTCTTGATCGTAGATACCCTTGAGCCAATATTGGAGAGAGTTAAGAAGTGTTCGATTTTGTATCATGTTGAGTTACGAAACCAAGGGTTTACTACAGCCAGAGTATACGGGCGAGGCGTAATCCGCGGTGAAATGACTTCAAATGTGATTACAAGTTTGGGATACCATAGAGGATAGGGCAATGCCATGCATGTCCCATAAGATCCAAAGCCGATATTAGTGGAAGTTTTGTAAGTTGGGTAGCATGTCTCCCGACCTAGCATTCTGTGGTCCTTGTGACTTACTGACGAAAAAATTGATTGACACTAATAGGTTTACCTAGAATACAGAAGTTAGAGGTCATAACCCATTAGTCGACCAAGTCCTTATGGATAAGAAGATAGTAGGAAGACTGTATAAGCAAGAACACCGGGTAAGGTTTGAATCTCACAAAACTCGAACCACTTGTGCCTTCTTTCAAAAATCTCGCACAATTGTATGCGACTATCTTAACAAACGCTGCTGTCACAGCTTAGTTTTGCAAGCTCACTCTGTTCTCGAGCTTGATTTGAGGTGTATATTTAGTGGGGACGCCTGCTAACTTATTGTATAATCAGAATCAGTGTATTATGGTCTGATCAACCATGATGCATTTGGTTCGCTCTTCGTTTAATTACACTACGTGGATGGAGATATATAAGTATCTAGGGTATCACCCGCGATTGCTTTGACAATTCCTCTTGAATTATATGTTCGTCCTTGAATCACAAAACTATATTCAGTAACATCTCCTTTGAATTCCTTATTATTTTTGTCTTTCACCGATTTGGAAAGACGAAAGCTCGTGATAATAGAGAGATACAGAGTAGGCATGTAGTGGGACCAAGTACGGCCTTGTAGACATGTTTGGTTAATGCAAATATTTTGTATATATATTTAGGAATTGGAAATTATTTTCTAAATAATTGTTATATGTACATTATATGTATTATTATTAATAATGTTTTACAAATTTTGTATGATCTTCTAAAACTAGATAAGTAGTGTGCGCGTTGTATCCATCAAGAATGACAATCAACCTATTATTGATTGTCATTAGGATCAATATTTATTATTATTTATTATTATTGGTTTATTGTATTTTATTATTATTATTATTATTATTATTATTATTATTATTATTATTATTATTATTATTATTATTATTATTATTATTATTATTATTATTATATATATATGATATGTATATATATATGTGTATACATATTTTTAGGAATAAGACACTATGTTATGAATATATATATATATATATAGGTGTACCTGTGTATATATGCATAAATATATAAAGATATGTGTGTACGTGTATATATATAAAAACATATGTGATTGTATACAAATATGTGTATAAATATATAAATGTATATGGTGTATATATATATAATATATATATAAGAATATATACGTGAGAATATGTATATATATATATATATATATATATATATATATATATATATATATATATATATATATATATATATAAGAAATAGAAATACTAAACAGCCAAAGAAACCCATTCCCCAGCTAAAGCCAGCCCGAGGAGGCCCAGCCACATGGGGCAACCCCAATGTTAAACTCAGCTCGGTTCGAGCATAACCGAGCCCAGCCTATTGAGAACAACAGAACTCCCCACACCGTGCATAAAACCCATACTGTGCGAACCGAACTCCTATATACATAAACGCACACACGCGCAAAGAAGAGGAGCGAAACCCTAACAAAACTAGACGACCCTGCCAACACCTGGCCAGCGCCACCCTCGTGTTCACAACACCGTCGCGCGCGGCCAGCGCCGCCGGCCAGGACCGCGCGCGCGCGTCGGAAAAGCCGGTGTTGACAGCAGCAGTGATGGGTTGGAAGGCCGACTTCGTGCGAAGAATTCTTCCCGACCGCTCGACGGTTTGTCAAGCCGCTTGTTCAGGTATTCTATCAACCTAACCCACTCGACACCTGTCTAATAGTTCAGGCGGAACATAACGAGATTCGACAAAGAAATCGAACCAAAGTCGGCGTAAAACCAGCCCAAAACAGAACACTATTTCAGTCCAACCATCCACGTTCGGAGATCGATTTTGGTTGATCCCGTGCAGTATTTGAAAAACTATTTGAACACATTTTTAGACAACCTGTAGGACTTCACGACCTTTTTTGTGGATTCGGAAACCGTCGACTACGCGTCGAGAAATCGAATCCCAAAGTTTCCCAAAAATCTGTTTTCAAAACTAAAAAATTGCTCCATACGACATGCGTCCCGCCATTCCGGGCGACGTGGTCGCGAACCGAATGCATCGAAAGCTACGTAACGGCTTCGTGGTCGTGTGGGCTTTGAAGGAATTCAAATTGGTCGCGTGTGCGCGACGAATTTGATGCGTATCCGTCAAAAATTCCCGTATCGTGCACTTTGTAAACTTCTCAATTACTTTGTGCACGCTCGTCAGATAGAGACAAAACTTGCGCCAGCAGGACCGTATCATTTTTCTGGTCCTGTATGCCAAGTTTGGTCCAATTCTGAGACAGTTGATAAAATCATCGTTTTGCGGGCCCCACGGTCCCACTCAACGGGCGATTTTGTGCACGGCCCGCCGGAATCCAACTTTGGACATACGGTTGGGTTCGTATCGGAAAATCGAATCCATAGACTTGTAGTTTAACGAATTTCGAGACCGTTGACTCTGGCACGCTTTTCGGTGTAAAGCGGGTCCAACGGCGGACACCGTTTTGGCCCGAAATTACCGTTTTACCCCTGTGTCCAGAATTGGACTTAAGGACAGGCGATCCTAGCTAATTGGACTATTCTGAGATCATTGGTATTGTCTATTTTAGCTTCAGGGGACTGTTGTACGGGTTTTGACTATTGGGGCATATTGAGTGATTTGGATCATCGGTTTCACCAGCACAAGACCACAGGCAAGTACAGTTTATTGTCTGCATTTTGATATTGATTTTTACTATATTTTATTGATTGGCCATTGGTTATGTGATTATTTTCTATTAAAAATTGTTGAGTCGGGAATGAGAAGTACCAAGGATGTGTGATCTGACCTTAGACCGTGTAGACCGTGTAAACCGTATTGCATTTATTTCTTGTAGACAGTGTAGACAGTGATTTATTTATTTCTTGTAGACAGTATAGACAGTGATTTATTTATTACAAGGTAGACAGTGTAGACCGTGATTATTACTGCATTTAAACTGTGTAGATCGTAATTATTATTTTGTAGACAGTGTTTCTTTATTGCAATATTTTCTGTAGACCGTGTAATTGTAGACCGTGTAGCTGTAGACCGTGTAACTGTAGACCGTGTAACTTTAGACCGTGTAGACCGTGTCGCATAATTTTCCCGAGACCGATCACATATCAAAGGTACTTCTAACAGTTGGGGAAAGTATTTGGTGTCTATTTATTTACTATTGGTTTTTCGTATTTCCTGTTTATTTTCAAACCCATGATTGATGTCTAACCTTTGTCTTATAGTCATTTTCTTTATTTGAAATTGCCTTTAGTGAATTGTGCTCGTTCCATTCCTGACTGAAAACCAACATTTTTCAGGTTAGCCGTGGATTCATTTAGCTTGGGGAGTGACGGGAATACTTGCAGACAAAAGCCTAAGGGACTAGTTAGATAGTTGAGTATTAGTCATTCAATATTTGTACAAGTTTATATTTTCTGCAAATGTAATACTTGTGATCATTGTAAATTAAATTAATTTTGTGAATGAGTATTATTTGTGATTTTGATCTTTATGGCCGTGACAGCGTTCTACCGCGGACACTGCATCGTAGGCTGGCTTGGACACGTCTCGTATCCGTTTTTTAAAATAAAAAAACGGGTGCGGGTCGTGACAGTTTCAGTCTGTTGCATGACACGGTTATGACTTTGTGACACAAAGTAGGCTTTGCTAATATATGCTATAAAACTGATCATAAGGCAAGATTAAAAAGACCACTAAAGTTATAGTGCATACTCACCAAAATAATGTGTTGGTCTTGTATGAATGGACATGAGGCCTCCCTACTAGTTCATTCTTACGTACTGATACCCCACCAATTTGTATGCAGGATGCATGTAGTGACTCTCTTGGTGCGGAGCTCGCTTGGACGCGTCGAGGCATAGGTTTTCTTGGCATTTCAAAGCGTGCAACCGCGTTAAAGACTTCACTTATATAAGAGACATAATATATGGACATCGCTTATTATACTCGTTCTCAAGTTGTAAGCCTCAGGACATGAGCTATTATTTGAGAGAGTGAGAGAGTGGGAGATGGGGGAAGAGAGAGAGAGATTGAGTGATTGTAATCTTAGCTTCAAGCTGTTGTAATCTTCTATTTCAAACATCAATAAAGAGAACCATTTCTATACATATCTTTGTGTTATTCAACTTTTCTTCTTGGGACTTTTGTGTGACTCTGTCACTTAGCTGTTTAATCGGCTGTTTCGGTATTCTCCTTGTATGAGCACAACTTAGACTCGTACAACATCACGTCCTAATGAGGATGATTAGTTCTGTAAAATCGGGATCTAACAACCACAACGTCTTGCTCCACCTTGGGTGTGTCAGACACATCATTGAAGCTAATCCATGTAGTTGCCTCAAATATTAGGTCTGACCCGCCTTCTACTTGTAAATTTTTGGACACCCATCATGCATTACGATGAGTCGTTGACTCAAAAAGTTGTGTTGACCCGATGAAGTATCGATGCGAATCGATACAAGTGTTAAGTTGGCCCAAGAGAAAGCATTGAACCAGTTTAAAGATTCTAAGAAATCGAATCATTGCAATGCACAAGTCCAATTGGATCAGATATTGATTTTGGTTGGTTTCGTGTACAGGCTACGCTTTTACGCTGAATGATAAGAGGTCGACATTTTGCCTTATTCACTAAAATGTCCGCAAAACCAAAATATTGCCTTGCAATGAACTAAGGCAAAGTCACTGGACTTAGCCCCTTCAGAAGAATCCAGACTTAGACTTTCAAAGGCGCACTCGGAGTCTCGCTCGGCCGATGCGATCATCGCTAAGGTGGGTGGCTCTGATGAACCTGTCTTTGCTTAGCCTAGACACATAATAATACGGACAATGTTGCAAAATCGCTAGGTGATAACCCCCTGCATGCTAATAAGAGAACTCAACGCACCTAGCTAAGGGAATAATCCCATCTTGTATGCTTGTGTAGAACATGGAAACGAACTTAAGAATTTACTTGAATCCTCGCACCGCACTCCACGCTCGTGCCAAGGCACAACTTACGTTTCAAGTACCTTATGCGCTCACGTATGCAATGAAACAATGAACACAACTTGAGGAATTAAACAATGAATGGTGTACTAAATTGAGGCAGGAAGACTATCAAAATAGTCATTTCGAGCAAAGTAATAGAAACATCGAAAGGCTTCGGGACTGTTGGGTCGCCAAGGCAGTTCCTGTACAGGGAGCTGCATAATGAATGAATGTACAAATGAAAGAAAGAACAAATAAAAGAATAAAAGAAAGGAAAGAAGAACTCGAACGATCAGAAGCTGGTATCCTAGGGATCGTGCCGAGAATAAGTGAAAGAAATAAAAGAAGAAAAGATGATTAGCGACAAGTATGACGAGGACGTACAATGGGGCTCGCTACCCACGCTGTACGGATGCCGCTGCCAATCAAGTCGATAATCCGATATGGCTCAGAGAGCCGATAAGATAAAAAAATAAAAAAGAGAATATGAAATGGTCGCGGACAACTCGTGCATGATTAAAGATAAAGAAGGATTCCTCGAACGATCAGAAGCTGGATGACCAGGGATCGTATCGGCCTAGGGAATCACGGCTTACGGGCGACTTGGGTGAGGGCTTGGTCAGCTCAAGCGACGTAATGCCGGTATTCGTAGCCTATCAGGGTGTACCAGCCATCACCGTCTGATAGATACTACGAATACCACGTTCAGGAAGTCCAAATGGCTTGTAGTGCCAGTAACTGATACATATAGATTAAGTGGGCTCTCTGGTGGCAATCCACGTGCGAGTCCTTGTATTAAAACAAGTAATCTGAGTAAGCTAAACAGCTAAGAAATTGAGTGAACAACTGAACAAAACGTGAATACAAAGCCACCTTAAAAATGAGTATCTCGTCCACCCGAGACAGAAACACGCCCATGACGCTCGTATTACTTATGCAACTAGTCAATTCATTATGTATAAAATGTTGGCTACCTTGGTTTACTTTGGGGCAGGGAAGATCAGACGGTAAGTATGGTAAGTTGCGCATGTATTTCCTATGCGACACTCAATATCGGTAACACGAGATAGGTTTTACAATGTGCCATAAAACTGATCCTAAGGCAAGATTAGTAAGACAATAACTTATAGATGGTGCACAAAAGTAAATTTAACGTGTTTGGTAATGATAGCGAGTGGGCGAGCTAGCCTCCCCACCAGTGCATAACAATGTACTGATAACCACATAGTCTGCTTATAGGGTGCAGAAGAACCTCGTCGGATGCGGAGACTTCCTTCGAACGTGCTAAGGTGCGAAGATAACTCTGGAGCCTTAGAGTGTTGCAGAGGAGCTGAAGCACCATATACAGGACATAATGTATCGAAACATCGCCATGTATCATTCCATCTTGTAAGCCGCTTGGCACGCCTTTTATGTTTCGAGAGAGAGAGCTTGAGCAATTTTGTAATCCTCCTTTCCGAAATTTTAATATATTTTATTTTATTGAATTATGATTTTTAGATTTTCTTATAAATAATTAATTAGATAATTATTACGATAGATGACTTTAACCATGGTTAAGAATTGGAGTACAAGGTGACTAGAAACCGTTGTACGGATAGTGTAGTGGTGTGCCTTGACTAGTGTTTCAGCCATGGCAAGGAAGGCCGAGCCATTAGTATGTCCTAACTAGAAAAACCAGGCTAAGTTGCGACTTAACTCCTATAGATTGATTAATTATATATTAATTAAGATTATGATTGTAGAAGACCCAGTTGTGCCAATTTAGTCCGAACTGGACTCGAAGCAAACCCAAGCCCATGTAGGCATGTAGAAAGACCAAAGACGGCCATGTAGACTGTCATGCCCCAGAACCAGAATACTGGAGAGCGGGAGAATGACTCAGCCAGCTACGTATTACGGGTAGATGAATACCGTATAATACGATCAATACTGTCTACAAGACGAGGGGGTGCATACTACATAAAAGTCTCGCTATGGTCACTTCACATCTATTGTCTCAATCATTCAAACAAAAAACAGAAATAGAGAACATGTGAGATAAAGCAGTAAGGCGTCCCAAACGCTCAGTCAAAATGTTCTTGATATATGGCTTTACAAAATACAGCCAGATGATGTAGCAAGTATACACAATTATTTATCAGCTGCAGCCTGACTTAGTTACAATTATGCAAAAGTAGGTACAAGACAATCCGACTAACATGTCGGTGCCAAACGACAAAGTATAAAGTAGATAACAAAACGAGCGGGGAAGTAAGAAACCCACTCGAGTCCTCCTGCGATCATCCCTCTAGTGTTGACCATCTTGGAGGTAGAAGTAAGCTGGATCCTCGGGGACCGGCTCTAAATCTGGCCATGCAAAACCAGAGAGGTTAGACCTCTAATAGCAAGTACCGCAAGAAAGCACGATATGAGAAATAAACCAGAAATAGGAAACATATAAAATAGATCTATGCTGACTACTGGGATTCACATCACGACACTTTGAACCAACCTCCCAACCAAACAAGGACAAAAGTTGACCCGTCGTGTCCTGATATTTCGATCGTCTTAGTTAGTCATCAGAGTAGAGACAGTACACAAACAAATCAGCTTAAACGGCCATGCAACTACTACGGCTTGCTACTGTGAGTCCCAAGTTATCCTGAGATTATGCAATAAAGGATTCCTCAGTTCTTACTATGTGCAAGCAAGGCTAGTCTACCCAGTCAATCAATTGCGCCAATCATGAATTAGACGAGTCCCAGCGGGATGTCCGTCATCAATATACAATATACAATAAATAATATAAGCAGATACCGTTCCCTGCCCATGTGGCAGATTTGCAGTATCTATGGGAACCAGCCGGCCTGTCGGGCACTTAATAGTCCCAAGAGAGCTGCCATGTAAGAACTCGGAAATCTATTCTCTCCATGCAATTATTATTTTATTTAACTTAATAGTCTCTACGTTGAGTGAAATTTCATGCCGTGGATCATGGTTATTCAGAATGAGTACTTTCGTATAGGGTACGATATGCACATCTCTACAACGATACCCGTGCGGTTAGATTGTAGGTCTTATATAGCGTAATGCAACAATCAAAACTAACCACGGAATAATCATGCCTTGACCATAAAGTACACATGCTTCTTTGGTAAGATAAATAAATAAACAAATAAATTGAAGCCTGCATGTGCCTGTATGCCAATATTCGGGATTAGCCAGTCGATTGCAAATAGTTCATAGTTAATATGAACGTGTCTCATTCATTCATTTCAATAAGACGACTAGCCAGTCTCTTACGCATGATCAATTATTAAATTAAGATGACAGTCCTTATTTATTAATGTCAACTTAATTTTAATTAAATGTCAGGGCAACAATTATAGTCAAGTCAATCAATCAATGATAATAAATGTCAATCAATGTCAATCAATGTCAATTGAAACAAGAATCAGCCAAAAGGGCATTATGGGAAGCCATAGGCAGATGCCTATTTATACGGCTAGGCAAGTCGGGCTCCATCTATGCGGCCTGGGAATAACAATTCATATGTGGCTCAAAGAACAAGCATATGCGGCTGGATGCAACTAAGCTCTATACGGCTAAGATACAATGGAAGTTTATGCGGCTGCGGATGAGTGGCCTCATGCGGCTCGGGTCTCGAATTCATGCGGCTGCAAGCAACGCGCGCCCATACGGCTGAGAAATATCTCATGCGGTTGAATAGTGCAAGCATATATGCGGCTGAGAATTATCATGGACGACCATGGTTGGAACGAGCCCCATGCGGCTGAGGATGACAGGCCTCATACGGCTGGGAAAATGTTGATCATACGGCTGGGAAATGGCGAACCTCATGCGGCTGCAAAGCTCCATGCGGCCGAAACAGTTCATAGTTTATGCGGACAGGGTTGACTTATGTGGCCAGATAGGACTCGGGTCCTTATATAGCCAGAGTATAAATTCAAAATGCCACGTGGCCAGGACTTTATGCGGCCAAAACCTCATACGGCCAAAGAATTATATGCGGCTGGAACTCTTCATGCGGCCAGCTCCTCTTCATTCGGCTCAAGAAGACTTGTCGCATGAAAACTCATGCGGTCAAGCATTGCCCTCTTCTCCACTCTTCTGAGAAGGAGAACAATGGAAAGCCATTGTTTTCGAGCTCCCTAATTCCTTCACTCAAAACCCAAAACTGGACTTCCATAGGTCAAAATGGGGTAGAACGAAATTCTCTACAACATGGAACCATCAAAACTTAAAGATAACAAAGTTACTAGATCAAAACCTAAGAAATCCAAAAATGTATTAAACTTAGATCTACAAGAAATGAACCATGGAAATTGGAAATGCTAAGTACTAAAGAGGCTCAAAATCAAGTAAGAAAGATGATGGAACAATAATAATGGTGATCCATCAAGAAGCAAGTTTGGCACTTACCTTGGCGCTGAGTAGGTGGGGGAGGAGTTATGAGGAAGAAGAAGATTAATGGTGAACAAATGAAGAGAGAGAAAGGGGTAGGCTTTAAATGGAAGGGGTGGTGGTAGGTGGGGGTTTATGTTCGGTTCAAGATCAAACAGCATACTAAGTCCAATCCAAGCCGAACCCAAAGCAAAGCTAAAGCAGAGTATGAAAGCAGAAAATAAAATACAGAAATAAAATTGCACGAAATTAATTAACATGAAATTAAAGAGGTTTAATTACAAAAAAATACATGATAAATATAAAATAAATATATATTAAGGTAGTATATGTCTAAAAATACGTATTCCGGGAACGGAAAGTGACATCTCTACCCTCCTTAGAAAAATTCTGTCCTCGGAATTTCAAATCCAAGCAGGATAGGAATATCGAAACTAAGCTAATCTAGGTACAAGAAACTTAAGCAAGCAATCATTCTTCAATGTTAACTAGCAGATTAACATATCTATATTAACAATTTACGATACCACACAGTTCTATGCATAGGGTGACAAGCATGAGGGGTTAAGACAATCAAGGTACACGGGAAGAAATATACCTTGTGAGTCAAACAAATATGGATACCGTGATTGGATATTATCCTCACGTTCCCACGTTGACTCTCCTAATGAGTGATGACCCCAAGCAACCCGGACAAGGCTAATTGTTCGGTTCTTGAGTATCTTCTCTCTTCGGTCCAAAATGGACACCGGCTGCTCCTCGTAATACAAGTTGGTACCAACAACCAACTCAGAATGATCAAAGATAAGGATGGGGTCCGATACATACCTTCGCAGCTGGGATACATGAAACATGTCATACACCTCTCGTAACGAAGGTGGAAGGGACAGACGATAAGCAACATCGCCTACCCTATCAAGGATAACGAATGGTCCTACGTATCTTGGACTCAACTTCCCGCGAACGCCAAATCTAATGACCCCACGGGTAGGTGAGATCCGCAAGAACATGTGGTCCCCAACAGAAAACTCTAGCGGCCTACGATGCTGGTCCGCCCAATGACGATGCCGATCCTGCGCAACTCGAAGTCGCTCTCTAATTCCTTTAACCACTTCAACCGTCTGAACAATCAATTTCGGGCCTAGCATCTTTCTCTTCCCGATATCATCCCATGCTAGTGGCGACCTACACTTTTTACCATATAGTGCTTCAAATGGCGCCATCTGGATACTGGCTTGATAACTGTTGTTGTATGAAAACTCAACTAAGTACAGGTGGCTTTATCAAGATCCTCCAAAATCTAGGGTGCACGCTCGCAACATATCTTCCAAAGTTTGAATCGTTCTTTCTGATTGCCCGTCCGTCTGTGGATGGTAAGCCGTGCTAAATCTTAACTTGGTGTCCAGACTATGATGTAAGCTCTTCCAGAAATGTGATGTGAAACGAGTATCTCTGTCTGACACAATACTGACAGGGACTCCATGCTGTCTGACTATCTGCTGTATATACAACTCTGCCAACTTTTCTGTAGATTGTCCTATTCTGAAAGGAAAAAAGTGTGCCACCTTCATAAGCCGATCTACTATCACCCAAATGGCATCTTTACCACTTGGTGACCTCGGTAAACCTGTCACAAAGTCCATTGTAATATGTTCCCATTTTTATTCCGGAATAGGAAGCGATTGCAATAACCCAGCTGGCCTCTGCTGTTCTGCCTTCACTTGCTGACAAATCAAGCAACGGGAAACAAACCTAGCTATCTCCCTCTTCATCCCGTTCCACCAGAAGTGCTGCTTGATATCTTGGTACATCTTGGTCCCTCCAAGATGCATAGAATACTGGGAACTGTGAGCTTCTGCCATAACTTTCTGTCTGATATCTCCACTAGGTACACATAGACGCGATCCAAATCTAAGTGTACCATCTTCATAAATTCTTATCTCCTTCCTGAGTCCTGACTCATATTCTGTCCTAAGCTTCTGAATCCTTGGGTCCTGTGCCTGAGCTGCCTTGATCCTGTCTACCAAGTCAGATTGACTTGTTAGAACTCCTATATCACTAGGAAGTATAACTTCGATGCCCATCTCCTGAAGGTCTTCTAAAATGTACTTCTGTGTTGTCAGCATAAATGCGCCGCCCCTTCTACTGAGAGCGTCTGCTACTACATTAGCCTTGCATGGATGATACTGAAGCTCCACGTCATAATCCTTGATCAGCTCTAACCATCTTCTCTGTCTCATGTTCAGCTCCTTCTGAGTAAAGATGTACTTCAGACTTTTATGGTTTGTGTACATGTCTACTCGATCACCATATAAGTAATGCCTCCATAGCTTCAAAGCAAATACTACTGCCGCCAACTCCAAGTCATGAGTTGGATAATTCTTTTCGTGGTCTCGAAGTTGCCTAGATGTATATGCTATCACCTTCCCATGTTGCATGAGGACACATCCAAGTCCTTTACCTGACGCATCACAATATACAGTAAAACCTCCGGGTTCAACTGGCAATGTAAGAATAGGCACTGATATCAACTTCTGCTTCAGATTCTCAAATGATGCCTAACATTCTGCCGACCAGACGAATGGTACATCCTTTCGTGTCAAGCGGGTCATGGGTGCTGAAAGTCTGGCAAAATCTGATACAAACCTTCTGTAATATCCTGCCAATCCCAAGAAACTCCGCACGTCAGCTACGGTCTTGGGTACTGGCCAACTCTCTACTGCTTCTACCTTCTTGGGATCCACTGCTACTCCAGCTCCTGATATGATATGACCCAAAAATAAAATGTGATCCGTCCAGAACTCACACTTACTAAGCTTGGCATACAACTGGTTCTCCCTCAAAACTTGTAACACTTTCCTGAGGTGGTCTTCATGCTCCTCTTCACTAGCAGAGTATACGAGAATATCGTCGAGAAACACCACGACAAACTGATCTAAGTAAGGCATAAAGATGTGGTTCATCAAATCCATAAATATTGCTGGAGCATTGGTTAAACCAAACGATATTACTAAGAATTCATAATGCCCATACTTCGACCTGAACGCCGTCTTGGGAATGTCTTCCTTCCGAACCCTTACCTGATGGTACCCTGAACGAAGATCTATCTTGGAGAAAACTCTAGCCCTGCTCAACTGATCAAACAAGTCGTCGATCCTTGGTAGTGGGTACTTGTTCTTTACTGTTGCCGCGTTAAGCTTCCTGTAATCGATGCATAATCTAGATGATCCATCCTTCTTCCCCACAAGTACCACTGGTGCTGCCCATGGTGATATGCTAGCTTGAATGAACTTCTTCTCCTTCAATTCCTCTATATGCTGATACACCTTGACTTGTTCTGAATCCGCCATTCTATAAACCCGATCTGATATCGATTTAGTTCCAGGTGTCAATTCTATGCTGAACTCAATATCTCTAACCGGTGGTAGACCTGGAAGTTCTTCGGGAAATACATCTAGAAATTCTTCAACTACCTTCGGGACTTGAAATTCTTCCATTGCCGTTATTACTCCCTGTCCTTGCTGAGTTGCCTCTGATCTGACTAAGGTGAATCTCTTCATGGCTAGAATATCAAAAGATACACTCCATCTACGACAATCTATTGTCGTATGACTGTCTTTCAGCCAGTCCATGCCTAAGATAACGTCAAAATTTCCAACAGGAAATTCTATCAACTGGACGGGTAAGGAATGCCCGCAAACTACAATACTACATGCTAGAATAACTCTACTAACTCCTACGAGCCCATTGCCAGTGAGTATATTCAACCTTCCTGGCAATGCCTCGAACTCCATTCCTAGCCGTGTCGTAAATTGTGCAGATATAAATGAGTGTGATGCTCCCGAATCAAACAATGCTACTGCGGGATATGAGGCGACGAGAATGTTACCTGTCATAATATCTCTCGATGCTAATGCCTCTTCCAAGGACAGTGTGAATGCCTGCCCTCGCCCTCCTTGCTGGTTCTCGTGCTGTGGCCTAGCCTGGTGCTGCTGCTGACCCCTGTCTTGATGATGCTGGGGTGGTCTATGCTGGTGTTGCTGCATTGACGGTCCCTGCTGCCAAAATATCTGAGCATATGGTATTAACGGACGCTGGGCCAATGGTTTTACTGCCGCTGTGGGTCCTCGATACTGTCCTGCCCCTGGTGCTGGCAGAGCAGGAAACTGCTGCACTGGTCCTCCTGACCTCGAATTCATGGGACATGTGGTAACCCGATGATCTGGATTTCCACATATCAAACACAGTCCGTTCAATGTCCGACACACATCTGTAGTGTGCCCTACCTTCCCATAATAAGTGCAGCCCGTTGGGGGTTGCTGATTCTTCTTCTGTTGCTGCTGCTGCCTGGGGGGTGGTGCTGGCCCTCTCATTGCCACATCATGAATACGAATGCCAAGGGATGGTGCTGTTGTTCGGGGCGCTGCTCCCCCTCCTCCTTCAATCTGACTGTGAGATCTCTTCTGACCTCCAGTCCTTGCCGTAATCCTCTGAATGGTGATCTCATGCCTTCGGGTTGCCGTCAATACTTCGTCAAAAGTCTGGTAATTGTGCCCCTCTATCAATTGCAAGAGTTTGAGATGAAACCCTTACTGAAACCTCATAGCCCTCTGGCTCTCCGTTGCTACCATCTCTGGGGCAAACCTACTCAATCTGCAGAACTCCGCTGCATAAGCATCTACCGTCTTGCCGGCTTGCTTGAGGTTGATAAACTTCTGTTGTAGCTCAAACTGCGCCACAACTCCATAGTACTTTGTCTTGAATCTTGCTGTAAAATCATCCCAAGTAATAGGACGTCTGATACCTACTTCTTCTGATTCCCACCAATCACGTGCGAGATCCTGAAGTAGCAACTTCACTCGATCCACACGTTCTTCTGTCGGTACCTTAGCTGCCATCAGAATAGCCTCAATATCCTTAAGCCATGCATATGCTGAGATGGCGTCCTCCGTGCCTTCGAAACGGCGGGGGTTGAACTTGCAAAATTTGGTTGATGCTCCTTAATCCGGCCTTGCACCTCTTTCCAAAGCTGTCTGCAACCCTTGGTTGAGTAGTACGTTCTACTCTTGCAACTGAGCGTGCATGCGCTGCTGGGCTAACATCTGATGTTGCTGAGTAGCCATCATCCCTCTCATGATCTCCAGAAGAGCCAGTGTGTCCATTTCCGCAGGGGTAGGTGGAACTGTTGGTGGTGGTGGAACCTCCGGATACTGCGATCCAGCTGCTGCTTCCACTATCACTTCTTCCTGGATAGTCTCCTGAGTTAGTACCGGCCCTTGTGGCTGACCAACCTGGTCATGTTGTCCACGTTGTTGCTGTCCAGCTCTGACAGATGCGGATGAAGTGTCCCTAAGGAAAGGGACAAAAGAACAATCAAACGACCAGACATGAAGGATCAATGAAGTCAAGGGATACTGGAATGTCAAGCTGGAGTTGAGAATCAACGAATTATAAGATCAATGGGGAACATGTGTGATTGAGACATCCTATTAAAACACCCCACAAGTCTGAAATCAGACCTGCATGGGCCACCACTAAAACCTTGTCACGCCCCAGAACCAGAATACTGGAGAGCGGAAGAATGACTCAGCCAGCTACGTATTACGGGTAGATGAATACCGTATAATACGATCAATGCTGTCTACAAGACGAGGGGTGCATACTACATAAAAGTCTCGCTATGGTCACTTCACATCTATTGTCTCAATCATTCAAACAAGAAACAGAAATAGAGAACATGTGAGATAAAGCAGTAAGGCATCCCAAACGCTCAGTCAAAATGTTCTTGATATCTGGCTTTACAAAATACAGCCAGATGATGTAGCAAGTATACACAATTGTTTATCAGCTGTAGCCTGACTTAGTTACAATTATGCAAAAGTAGGTACAAGATAATCCGACTAACATGTCGGTGCCAAACGGCAAAGTATAAAGTAGATAACAAAACGAGCGAGGAAGTAAGAAACCCACTCGAGTCCTCCTGCGATCATCCCTCTAGTGTTGACCATCTTGGAGGTAGAAATAAGCTGGATCCTCGGAGACCGGCTCTAAATCTGGCCATGCAAAACCAGAGAGGTTAGACCTCTAATAGCAAGTACCGCAAGAAAGTACGATATGAGGAATAAACCAGAAATAGGAAACATATAAAATAGATCTCTGCTGACTACTGGGATTCACATCACATCATGACACTTCGAACCAACCTCTCAACCAAACAAGGACAGAAGTTGACCCGTCGTGTCCTGATATTCCGATCGTCTTAGTTAGTCATCAGAGTAGAGACAGTACACAAACAAATCAGCTTAAACGGCCATGCAACTACTACGGCTTGCTACTGTGAGTCCCAAGTTATCCTGGGATTATGCAATAAAGGATTTCTCAGTTCTTACTATGTGCAAGCAAGGCTAATCTACCCAGTCAATCAATTGCGCCAATCATGAATTAGACGAGTCCCAGCGGGACGCCCGTCATCAATATATAATATATAATAAATAATATAAACAGATACCGCTCCCTGCTCGTGTGGCAGATTTGCAGTATCTATGGGAACCAGCCGGCCTGTCGGGCACTTAATAGTCCCAAGAGCTGCCATGTAAGAACTCGGGAATCCATTCTCTCCATGCAATCATTATTTTATTTAACTTAATAGTCTCTACGTTGAGTGAAATTCTATGCCGTGGATCATGGTTATTCAGAATGAGTACTTTCGTACGGGGTACGATATGCACATCTCTACAACGATACCCATGCGGTTAGGTTATAGGTCTTACATAGCGTAATACAACAATCAAAACTAACCACAGAATAATAATGCTTTGACCATAAAGTACACATGCTTCTTTGGTAAGATAAATAAATAAACAAATAAATTGAAGCCTACATGTGCCTGTATGCCAATATTCGGTATTAGCCAATCGATTGCAAATAGTTCATAGTTAATATGAACGTGTCTCATTCATTCATTTCAATAAGACGACTAGCCAGTCTCTTAGTTCCAACTAGGAACGCATGATCAATTATTAAATTAAGATGACAGTCCTTATTTATTAATGTCAACTTAATTTTAATTAAATGTCAGGGCAACAATTATAGTCAAGTCAATCAATCAATGATAATAAATGTCAATCAATGTCAATCAATGTCAATTGAAACAAGAATCAGCCAAAAGGGTATTATGGACAGCCAAAGGCATTATGCGGCTAGGCAAGTCGGGCTCCATCTATGCGGCCTGGGAATAACAATTCATATGTGGCTCAAAGAACAAGCCTATGCGGCTGGATGCAACTAAGCTCTATGCGGCTAAGATACAATAGGAGTTTATGCGGCTGCGGATGAGTGGCCTCATGCGGCTCGGGTCTCGAATTCATGCGGCTGCAAGCAACGCGCGTCCATACGGCTGAAAAATATCTCATGCGGTTGAATAGTGCAAGCCTATATGCGGCTGAGAATTATAATGGACGACCATGGTTGGAACGAGCCCCATGCGGCTGAGGATGACAGGCCTCATGCGGCTGGGAAAATGTTGCTCATGCGGCTTGGAAATGGCGAACCTCATGCGGCTGCAAAGCTCCATGCGGCCGAAACAGTTCAGAGTTTATGCGGACATGGTTGACTTATGCGGCCAGATAGGACTCGGGTCCTTATATAGCCAGAGTATAAATTCAAAATGCCACGTGGCCAGGACTTCATGCGGCCAACACTTCATGCGACCAAAGAATTATATGCGGCTGGAACTCTTCATGCGGCCAGCTCCTCTTCATGCGGCTCAAGAAGACTTACCGCATGAAAACTCATGCGGTCAAGCATTGCCCTCTTCTCCACTCTTCTGAGAAGGAGAACCATGGAAAGCCATTGTTTTCGAGCTCCCTAATTCCTTCACTCAAAACCCAAAACTGGACTTCCATAGGTCAAATGGGGTAGAACGAAATTTTCTACAACATGGAACCATCAAAATTTAAAGATAACAAAGTTACTAGATCAAAACCTAAGAAATCTGAAAATGCATTAAACTTAGATCTACAAGAAATGAACCATGGAAATTGGAAATGCTAAGTACTAAAGAGGCTCAAAATCAAGTAAGGAAGATGATGGAACAATAATAATAGTGGTCCATCAAGAAGCAAGTTTGGCACTTGCCTTGGCGGCTGAGTAGGTGGGGGAGGAGTTATGAGGAAGAAGAAGATTAATGGTGAAGAAATGAAGAGAGAGAAATGGGTGGGCTTTAAATGGAAGGAGTGGTGGTAGGTGGGGGTTTGTGTTCGGTTCAATATCAAACGGCATACTAAGTCCAATCCAAGTCGAACCCAAAGCAAAGCTAAAGCAGAGTATGAAAGCAAAAATAAAATGCAGAAATAAAATTGCAGAAAATTAATTAACATGAAATTAAAGAGGTTTAATTACAGAACAATACATGATAAATATAAAATAAATATATATTAAGGCAGTATATGTCTAAAAATACATATTCCGGGAACGGGAAGTGACATAGACATTTTATATGTGTACAAATATTTTTTATTTATTTTTAGGACTTGATAAATATTTTCTAAATATTAATAGTTTATTTAAATGTTGCTTTAGAATAATTGTACAAATTTCTAGGGCCAAATAAAGATGGAGTATGATATGCTCAACAAAAACTCTTATTGGTCATTTTAGTGGGTTATTGTTGTTATTATTATTATTATTATTATTATTATTATTATTATTATTATTATTATTATTATTATTATTATTATTATTATTATTATTATTATTATTATTATTATTATTATTATATTATTCTTAAATAATATAATTAGTATTTGTTTATTCTGATAATGAATTATAAGTATATATGTGCATATTTTATGAACTATACACAAGAAAATTATCATTTAGCTTTTGACTGTGGAATATTTATTCATATATGTAAGTTTGTATTGTCATATGCTTATATATATACATATATATATAGAAATATATATACCTATATATATACAAATGTATATATATATAGCAAATAAAATACTAAACTAATAAACCCCCACGGCTCAGCCCATCCCAGCCCAAGCCCGCACAAAGCCAACCTGAGCCCACCCGCACAGCAACAACCCGGCCACAGCCGAGAATCCCAGCCCAGCAAGGCCCGACCCCCCCGTACACCACACAACCCTATATATATATATATATATATATATATATATATATATATATATATATATATATATATATATATATAGAACGAGAGCGAGAGAGAAAAACTCTCTCGACAAACCCTAACCCGACTCCAACGCCACCACCCACACTTGCGCGCCACCCATGAACCGCCGGCGCGTGGTCCTGGACCGCCGCGCGAGGCCACGCGAGCAGCCGGAGGCCGCACGCGCGACTGAGCAAGCAGAGCAGCGACAACAGCAGGTACATTTTGCTAATCGATTTCCTCGCGCACCGTTAATATTTTTTGATTCTGTAAGATGCAGGGTAGAGCCTACCTGACCCTCTAGACTACCCTCCAAGTAGTTCCTCGAGGTATCGATCCTACGAGTCGACAAATCGACTCGAAAAACCTGAAAAACTATTTTTGACAGCTTCGAGGCTGTGTCCAAACACCCAGGTTTAGCGATCGTTTTCCGTCAACTGTGTCAACTTCTTCCAAAACCAACTGATGAGACTTCTAGACAACCTATAGGGCTTCATAACTTATTTCGTAGATCCTGATTTGGTCAACCACGCGTCGTGAAAACTGATTTGCAAAATCAAGAAAAAATAGTATTTAGAAAAACAAAATTTTTAGAAAAACCTTCGATATGACGTACGTCCCGCTAATCCGGGCGACGTGGTCGTGAACGGAAAGCATCGAAAGTTACGTATCGGCTTCGTGGACGTATGGGCTTTGACGGAATTCAAATTGGTTGCGTGTGCGCGACGAATTTGATGCGTATCCGTCGAAATTCACCGTATCGACCTCTATGCAAATTTTCCAATTACTTTGTGCACGTTCGTCAGATCGAGACGAAACTTGCGCCAACAGGACCGTATCGCTTTTCTACTCCTGTATACCAAGTTTGGTCCGATTCTGAGACTTTTGACCGGATCGTCGTTTTGCGGGCCCTACGATCCGACTCAACGGACGATTTTGTGCTCGGCCCGCCAGAATTCAACTTTGGACATACGGTTGGATTTGTATCAGAAAATTGGACATGTTGACATATAGTTTGACGACTTTAGAGACCATTGACTTTGGCACGCTTTTCGGTGCAAAGCGGGTCTAACGGTAGATACTGTTTTGACCCGAAATTACTATTTTGCCCCTGTGATCAGAATTGGACTTAAGGACAGGCAATTCTAGCTAATTTGACTATTCTAAAAATGTTGGTAATGTTTATTTCAGCATTCGAAGACTTCTGCATGTGTTGACTGTTGTGGCTCACTGAGTGGTATAGTATTATCGGTTTTACCAGCACAGGACCTCAGACGAGTACATCTCTGATAGTTTTTATATTTGATTATCTCTATAATTTCTGTATTTAATAATGTTTTACATTGATATCATGTTGATTCTTGACACGCTTGTCACACGAGATAGTAGTTATGAATTCTTGCATGTTGTTCGTGACCAATATATTTTCGTGTTCGTAACCTGTTTGAATCCATGGGTACTAGCCGGGCGGGGAATGTCACGACCCGCTTCCGAATAATCGGACATGAGTCGGACACGCCCAGCCTTCGTCGTTAGACACGACGAAGTAAGCTATACCAAACTAGGGAAATCTAACCAGATAATCATAAATGTATATAATCACAGCATCTAAAAACGTATCCCAGAATAATCACCATAATCCACAATTCTATGTATATAAAATATACGAGTCATCAAGAGTGAAATGCACTATGAATTCTAAAACAATATCTAAGAGTAAAGCTAACAGTCTAAACCTGAAACCTCAAGCTAAGTCATGACCCATCCTGCTCAGCTAAGATCCCGGGCTCTAGCCCATAAGGTAGAATGATATCCTGCAAGCATACCTGCAACTTATCCAGTCAGGAGCGGAGCAAAGTACAGTTCTAGGTAATGAACAAGAACATGATATAAAAATGAGTACAAGGGAACATGAACTCTATAAAATATAGTAAAAGAACATGAAGGTACATGAATATAAGTACAGGTAATAAAGTATAGGAATGTAAAGTACAGGATTGTAACTATGAACCTGAAGTACAAGACATAATAAGTGCACTATGTTTGAAATACAACTAGCTCATGTGACCGGCTGGGGGTAAGCACATGAAAGTACACGAATGGTACGACTTAGGGCCCGCGTGCACGATGCGGGGCCTAAGCTAGGCACATGAGTATAGTAACCGGGATTGGTCACATGGCTAGTATATTTCCCCACCCGACAAAAGTAAGTACAAGAACATGAGTACAAGAGTACAGGAGTATAGGGTATCGTGTCATGACATGTCACAGGAAAAGTACAAGAAATATAAATGCACAAAACCATAGAAAAGTACTTGCCTTGCTCCGGGAAGGTACGGGTAGGCAATAGAGCTGTATGTCCTCCTGAGTAATATTTGATACAGGTTGGTTAAGTTCTATACAATGACAATAACTAATTTACTACATTGCTAACTAACTATTCCTATTAACTAATATACACTCTAACAAATTGGGAAGAAGGACATAATATAATATAGATAATTGTAGGTTTACAAAAATATTTCTCTGCAACCAATAATAGTTAAACATTTAGTAAATACAATTTTATTATTGGAATAGTAAATGGAACCTCCATTAAAATAGCATGTAAATAATTTTATTAGTAAAATACCATATAAATACTATCATGACAAAATAGGATTTGTTAAATATATACACTTATTTAGTAAAAATGGCATTTTTAGGATAATTACCAATTTATTAAAATATTTACCATAAAGTACTACTACTACTACAAATACTTTTGCTAACTATACATATCTCCTAGCTAGCTAAATATGTATTTAGGTAATACTATCAAATATTTGTATAGGGCAGTGATTATTAATATGGATGTCACTATGTAAAATAGACTAGCTAATTGTAATTACTAGAAAAGAGTTTGGAATCAAAATGTAATATTAATTAATTAGGTAAATGTAGCTATTTTAGTTAACTTATGAAATTAGCAAGAGAATTATAAATAGTAATTTGGAAAAATATGCTACTAACAAATTAACTTAATTTAGGTCATTTGATTAAGAAAATATATACTAAGTTAGAACAATACTTAGCAATAAACTACCTTTAACCATTATTTATCAAAACAGGACCAAGCATAATAGCCCAAAGTTAAAGGCTTCCCAAACCCAGCTGATTCCTCAAACTCAACAAGCATGACAACCCAATATTAAATGCTCAACAACATAGAGTATAAACTAAAGCCTAACATTATTACACATAGTCCAAGCTTGGCAAGAACATGACTTAAGCCCTGCAAGAATACATGTTCTAGTCCTGCTACATGTACCTCTAATTCAACTACTACTTCGCCACCACCATACTTAACTCAGTAAAATAGCCACAAACAATCCCAACACCCAACTAACAATGTACTCACAAAGACACAACTACAGCCCACCAGAATTTAGCTTTGTAAGGTTAAATATACACACCCAGGAAGACCCATCTCGATACCATCCCCAGACCATCTTCTTGAATAGCAAAATCATTGCAATACACATTCCTCTGTTTTCCACAAAATTGAATTTAAACCCAAAAATGCGGCAAAACTCGCCCTCCCTGTCCCAGCCAAAAACCCCATCAAATTTAAACCTAGAAAAATTATACAACCACATTGAATCATAAATTCTCAACAGAAAAAAAAATACAACTGTTGGTAACAAATAAAATAGAAATATACAAATCAATTGTTTACAAATCAAAATAGAAAATCCTGCTAATGCTAAACTCCCATCCCAGATATGTCCAACTCCTAGACATGCATCCTGTTTGGACACAAACAGCACTGACTCGCACACAGGACACGACCCAGCAGAATACGCACAACTTAGACTCACAATTTAGAAGATAATCTGTAGGAAATATACAACCCAACACCCATGATATCAATACAACAGTAAATATATATATATATTACATATACAAGAACTTGTACATCAGATCTTTAGAAACTATATATACAACCCAATGAACACGAGTTAACTCGGACTCTTCAAATCCTGATCACAGACACACCCAGTACTGGACACGAACAGCTGTTAGACACAAACACAACACGAACAGGTCCGCATTCCCTGTCCCGACCTTAAGTCTGACCAAAATTGAATCAATGCAAGGAACAAAATAAGCGTGCCTCCAACACATGATTAGAACATTACCTGAACCAAAGGATCGGATCTTAGATGAAGATGCGATCGAGGAACGCCTCTTCGTGTCCGATCACGAGCTAGGGACTCTCTATGACAAATCAACAAATACCCCGTGCACAATAAAGAAGGCGGTTTCAGAGCAAGGGATAATTCAAGAAAAATTCTCCAACATTACAAACAATCCAGATCGAACACTCACCGTTGCTCCTGATCCCAATCGATCACAAGGCTCGAATCGATTGAACCAAAAACTCCCAGAAATAGTCTTGCGTCGACAACGCCTGAGCAGTTGCTGATGAAGATGATCGCAGCGGAAGGGTTCGGATCGTCGTCGCCGCCTTCCGCCACTCATGGTTCGCCGTCGTGAGAAGCTCGTCACCGGGGTGGTGGTACTGCTACAGGCGACCCAGTCGCCAGCGAAGAATGCTCGCGGTGGTGGATCTCCGTACTGACGCCAAGTACCTCTAGTCGCCGATGGAAGTGGTGGACTCGTGGGTACGAGTTCGTCGGAGGGGACCTTGCTATCTAACGGCGGTGGAGGGTCACCTGGTTGCCATCGTCACTCGCCGGGATCGAAGATCCTGCCGTCTTCTCACCGTAGAGGAGATCTGGAGAGCCGTTGCCGGAGATCTCGCTGTCGTGGTGGTGACCGCCTCCTCAGTCATCGGCTAGGAACTCATCGCCGTCGTCATGCTCGCCATCGCCATCGTCGGGGCTCGCCGGAGCTGGAAACGACCGTCGTCGCCGTCGAGTCGGAAACCACCGTCGCCGTCGTCGACGCCATGGGAGCTAGGGTTAGGTCCCCGATCAAATGGAAATAGAAAGCTCAGAGAAAAACGAGAGAATGAGGAGTCTCTCTCCTCAGTTCAATCTAAATAGAAAAAAAAAATTTACAATTACACCCCTCTACTCTTTGGCACTTTGTACTTACCCCTCCCCCTTTTCAATATTGCAGGATAGTCCTTCCACCCAAGATAATTTTTGAAAAATCCCCTCTCATTTTCACTATTTATATAAACTTAAAAAAATAGTTAGAAAAGTTGTTATGAGGTTTGAAAAATGGGGCCCACTCCAATTAAATTGAAAATTAGTTACTTTTGCCAAAATTCAATCCTCCCTCCAAAAGCAAACATGAAATTTATTCAAAATAGTTAATCACAATTGTTCAAGGGAAAAAATGTTTAAAGCGACTTATAATATTTTTATCAGGAAAATTTTAAAAATCCACGAAAAAGGGAAAATTGGAGTTACAGGGAAGTACATTAGTAGACATGTAAACATACCCAGAAATATCCCATGATGTCTATTCTTGAATAATAGCAGCTGCATACGACACGTGCAGGGTGCCAGATTTATCCCTTAGCCGTTTACATGTCGAAAGTGTATTTCAAATCGCTTGTTAGATATAGTCTTACTACATTACAGTTTCTTGTCATTGCTTGTCTTGTGTACCATGTCTTCCTGCTTTTACTCACACGATTCCTACCATGATTCCCTGTTTATCCCTTATATGTATCTCAGTATTATTACAGATTTATGGATTTCGTTATTTATTGATTCTGTTGTGAGAATGTACTCGTTCCATTCCTGGCTGAAAATCAATATTTTTCAGGTTTAGCCGCGATCACTCTTAGCACTGGAAAGGCATGGGTATGCTGAGGTCAACCTAGATAGTTGAATTAGCTGTCTTTTCTATTTGTGAGACATTGTATTTTCTAGAAAATGTGAAGTTGTGAAACCTTGTAATTTGTAAAATTGATTTAGTAATGTGAATGAGCAATAAATATATATTTTGTGATTTTGAGCATCTTGGCCGTGATAGCGTTTTACCGTCGACTCTGCGGCGTAGGCTGACTTGGACACGTCTCGTATCCGAAAAGCGGGTGCGGGTCGTGACAGATTTGTAATCTCGGCCTAGCGCCGCTAGTAATACTTCTTGAATATCAATAAAGAGTTTTGAATTTGCTTTAACTTGTGTTCAATTACTTCTGCCGCAATAGGGACACTTTGTGCGACTCTGTGGCCTAGCTCAAATCGACCGTTTCTGGACTTGGCCTTAAACGAGCGCAATTTAGGCTCGTACGACATACGCCTTAGCGAGGACGATCGCTCCTCCGGGAGTGTGACGTAACATATACCAGCTTTTGGAGGATTCTCCTAACTCTACCTTAAGAAGAGAGCCCATATAATATGATTATACGTATGAACGTTCAGCACCATCTGTCTCGAACCAATTAGAGCCACCCAAATCATCCTCGTACCATAGGCTTCAATACCACTTGTTGGGAACTCCGAACCGGAGTTTACCCATGAAGTGCAATATTGAGCTTGGCTTATATACCTTTAATAAAAATTCTTATATAAGGCCTAAACCAATTCCAATTATCTACACCTCATGATCCCACCTCCTACCTGACGTGTGACTAAATTACCAACTCCATTGTCACCCCCTTTTGAGGTCTTAACCGAAAATGAAATACAATACAAATCTGCTCCTTGTTGCACACAACATAGAGAGAGTGACCTTTGACTTAGCTCTGCCCAGAGCAATAACGAAGAACAGATGAATTTGGAAGCGACATGAATTTGATAGAGTTTTTGCAAGAAATTTTCCTGTGTTAGAAAAAGGTATGAGATGTACCTCAATATATAGGCTGTTCTCCAACGGATAGGGAAAATGGAGAATAAAAGCCAATTTAACCAGCCAATAAAATATAATTAAAATCCCGAACGTCAAATGTTACACAATAAAAATCAACTGTGCAACATGTGGTTCAAAGAACCTGGACAATATTAAAGTGTCCAAACGTTTCAAAATTTTATGATTTCAAACGGTCAAAAATTTAAGGGGAGCAAAAAGTTTTTTAGGGTCTCAGCCCGAACCCGAAGAGGAAATCGAATCGTCATTCGGTGCCCGCAGATGTGGGCTCGTACTCGCACCCGTTACGTGCGTCGAACCGGACCGAACCGAAACGAATCGAGCTGAGCGGCGGCGGCGGCGTGCGTGTGTGGCCCATAGGGCTCTTTCACAATACTTCAATGAAGCAAAAGAGAGAATAGTAATATATACACTATTCACCAAATGTTCCAATGATGTGGGACTATTCCTATTGAGGAAGTTAAGCTTTTGCTCTGTCGTGTGAGCAATAAACAATTGGCTTATTTTATTCGATCTTCGATCGGATGGGTCGTTCATTTCACAAGGTTATATAAATCACGAAAATGTCAACACACACACAGCCAACAAATTTTTGATGTTGTTAGTGCTAAAAAATGATGTATGGAAATTCGGCAGCGGGCCGAGCTCATTCGCAGCAGGAGGAGGAGGAGGATGAAAAGAAGTTTATATATTGAAGAGAATGATTTTGGTGAAGATGGAGGTGGTGCAGAAAAATGAATTTAGGTTTGAGAGTGTTTGCGGGAAAAATTGGGGGGTGGGCAGACCCTAACAAAAAATGGACTGTCCTGAGTAAAAGTTCCTCTAAACTGAACTAACTCCAATACAAAACTAGTCCTAAGTAAAAAATAATGTACCCTTATAATTTGCCATAATAATGTACTTAGGAAATAATGATAATAAAAATGGATATGCATATGTATTTTATCAAAACTTACTTGCATTGCTACCCCGTTTTCCTAACCATTTTTCTGGCACCACTTGTAAGGAGGATACTTAAATGTTGGGCTTGAAGTTGTTAAACCAATTTTGTCTTTTTTAATTTCGCAAAAAAGGACAAAAAGACAATTACTCGATGCTGACAGCAGCCGGAGAAGCGGGCCCCATCGAAGAGCACCGGGTCAGAAGTAGGTCTAAGAGCATCTCCAATCCTATTGTCTTTGTTTTGTGTTGTGAATCATATGTGACATGAGATATAAGACAATATCTTTTCTATGTGGCAAGATGATATTTTACATAAGACAATAAGATAAAAATATATTCTCCAATGCAAAAATTTGAGAAGACAATAAATTTTTTTTTTTCAACTTCCAAGATTCACTTCTTATTATATATATATATATATATATATATATATATATATATATATATATATATATATATATATATATATATATATTCATAATTGATGATGTGGACATAAAGTCATTGTGAAGTGCATTGTCTATATCTAGACAACCAACTTCACATTTTTCTTGCCATGTCATTGCCATGTCAACTTCACAATTTATTTCACATTTGTCTTGGAGAAGTACTTTTGAAAAAATGCTTGTCATTCCTATGTGACAACCATTTTTTCTAAACTCACAATAGGAATGACAAGCATCATTTTTTTCAAAAGTACTTCTCCAATGCAAATGTGAAATAAATTGTGAAGTTGACATGGCAATGACATGGCAAGGAGAATGTGAAGTTGATTGTCTAGATTTAGACAATGCACTTCACAATGACTTTATGTTCACATCATCAATTATGAATAAAAATATATATAAAAAAAGAAGAAGTGAAAAAGTTGTCTTGGAAGTTAAAAATAATAATTTTATTGTCTTCTCAAATTTTTGTATTGGAAAATATATTTTTATCTTATTGTCTTGTGTGAATGTGATCTTGTCACATAGAAAAAATATTGTCTTATGTATCATGCCACGTAGGATTCAAAACAAGACAATAGGATTGGAGATGCTCTAAGAAGCAATTTTGTAGGGGCGCAGAGGAGTAACTGAATAGGACCAGTTTCGTAAATATAGAAAAGTACAAAAGGGGGTAACTGAAGAAAAAGAACGCATCAGTTGAAGGAAAATCCGTTCCAATTCCTTCTTTCTCTCTTAATATGGAAATTTCTCTCCGCCGAAGAGACTTCTTCTTCTCGCTCTCTCCGACAAAATCCTAACCCTATAAAAGGAGTAAATCCTTATGGAATCCTCGATCGGACGGCCGAGATCGCGTCAAGAATCGTTTTAAGAGGTCTCCCTTGGGGAAGAAGCCATGGGTTGCGTCTGCGGGAGGCCCTCGGCCATCGAAGACAGCAGCCGGCGTCCGCCTAGGTCAACACCTACGCCTCCTACGGCGTCGTCCGCGGCGCCGGCGGCTGGCTCGGGGAAGGTGATAGAGATCACCAGGGGGAGGGAGGTGGTTGCGGTGGTGGAGAAGAAGCAGTTTAGCGGGCCGATTAGGGTTAGTAATGGGTGTGGTGTTGATGTCGAGAGGAGGAGTCATCAGCACCATCACCATCACCAGCAGCAGCAGCAGCAATTGAAGGAGTTGAGGGTGTTGGAGAGTTTTGGGAGGGCAACGGAGGGGGAGCAGGTGGCGGCCGGGTGGCCCGCGTGGCTGGCTGCTGTTGCTGGGGAGGCGATCATGGGGTGGGTGCCGAGACGTGCGGATTCTTTTGAGAAGCTCGACAAGGTATTTTCTTTTTTAGTAATCGCGTGATTGGATCAGATTTTGACTCTCAATTTTTCTTGTCTTAATGTTCGATTACATAAAGTTTAATACTTTATATATGGTTTACATTGCCGTGATGTGATAAATGGACTCTTTTGTGAAGTTGTTTTCAAGGCTAAAGTATCTAGAAATTAGATAATCTGAAAATAGGTTTGTTGACGATCCTCCTATGTGGAGTGGCGTGATACGATGATGGGCGCGTGCGGATGATCCACCTATTTTCATATTACCACCAATTGTTGGGCGTGTGCGGAAGCGTTTGCCAACCCACATGACCAAAACCAACCCCCGTCTAACGGACACCAAACACAAGATGAAGACAAGTATATGACGGTGACGTACGTTATCTGGACAAATATCAACCTTTAATAACACAGATGAAATTACAAGATTAACAGAACTCACGTTGAACCCTTTGCCCTAATAGGTTCACCCCCCTCACCACTCAAGAAAAAAAAACAGAAGATTACAATTGAGATCACTCACCAGCCCGTAGCAATCTCCCTAACTGAAGTTGACGACTCCTAGATTAGATCTTCTTCTTCCTTCTGTCTTGGATGGCGAAGTCCTAAGAGCAAAGTACGGACTTTCTCTTATATTTTCTTGTGGACAAGTACCCCGAATCTCCACTTTTGTGCTTTGCATTTATTCTTTGTGCTTCCACTCTCACCCCATATATATAGGATGAGAAAATTCTATTTTATGTCATAATATGATTTTTAATTATGAAGCCCTCAAATAAGAATTCTATTACACCTAAAATAGTCCATCAATTATCCTATTTTAGATCATAATAGGACTTCCTAAAATAAGAATCCTATTATATCTAAAATAGCACAACACCAATTATGGACATCCAAATCTAATCAAATCAAATATTTAATAAGATTTGGATTCCACAAGTATGTTGTTACCAAATCCAGACTGGACTCCAACAATCTCCCTCTCCAGTCTGATGAGAGGGTATTGACCTCATGGGTCCTCAACTGGATTCCATGCCTGTCGTCTCACGACAAAATTCTTGCTCCCCATGTCACTGATCTCCGATCCCTCGAGTTGCTTTGCATCTTCTTTTGTCTCCAGCTCCTCGACCGTCACGTCGACGCTACCTGCCATGCGTAGCACCTCCTGCACCACTGGGATCCTGTCGATATCAATGATACGACCAAGACCGAAGTCCCTGACGACCAGCCTCATTGTAAGTTTTGGTTGCTTGTCTCCGACTTTCGTCTTCACCAGAAAGTGTTAACGTTCCGACGAGCTTCTTCACCCTTGGCTGGCCCAACCAAGCGGACGGTGCGGTTCTCACAAGATTCGAACACCTGAACCTGTCCACCTTCGTGTCCGAACTTGAAGCTCCTTCATACACATGCGTCCTCGAGCAGAACATCACGTGCTGTGCATGCCGTCGATGACCCACAGTTTCCCTTGAACTGTGTGAATGATGATGCTCTCGCCTCAGATTGAGTTTGCTGCAAAACTTGATCTCCTCCCTGGCTTCGAACTGCTGAAACCGATGTCGCTCCGTGAAGATTTGGTAAACCACCTGTCGCCAAATCTGGATCCGTAGAACAACCCCCACCTGAAGACCGATTAGCTGTTATGGCACTGACAGACTGACCCTCAATCTTTGACTCATCACCATCCGTTGCTTTGTCTCGACGAACCGAATCCTCCGTAACCCTTAAAGCATCTAGAAGCCCCTCCACAGCAAGTTCTCGACGATCCACCTCCTGTCGAACACCCCTCCAGCCTTCATCCGGTGTCTGTAGCCTGCCTGTACAGCTCAGCGGCTTGAGCCTGTACATGTCACAACACAAGTCTCCCCGAGCCAGCTGTTGGAAATCCTTCGCAAGCATCCAATCTTTGCTCCCAAACAGACTGCGACAGCCATCATTTGCCAGCCTCCCTACCGAAACCAAGTTGTAGCGCAAACTCGATACATGTCGCACACCCATGAGGACGAATTTCTCACCAAACTCCGTCGTCAAGTGCACATCACCGATGCCTACAACTGCTGCCATCCCCTTGTCGTCCATCTTCACACGTCCAAACCTGCCGCCGCAATATGACGTGAAGATCCTCCTATGTGGAGTGGCGTGATATGATGCCCCCGTGTCCATGACCCAGTCGCCATCATGACACATGCCACAAGGTTCCTCTGCGTCGGTCGCTGCGATGTTGATATCTCTCATTGCTGTGAGATCCTCCTGATCATCCTTGCCTTTAGCCTTCTCGCCTTCTCAGCTTTGAGCTTCATGCAGTTTCTCTTGATATGACCCGTTTTGCCACAGTAATAGTAGTCCTCCTTGCGGTCCACAATCGCAAGATCCCGAGCACTCCTCTCGTCCTCGCCTGTGACTTGGGTATTCCCTTCCCGTAGGAAGTCACCAGAGCGAACTCCTGCGACGATTCCACTTGCTTGCGTCGGACATCTTCATTCAACAAGCTACTTTTGACTGCCTCTATCGTGACAACTCCATCAGGCACAGAGTTGCTCAGCGACACCACCAACGTCTCCCAGCTTTCCGGCAGAGAACTCAAGAGCATTAGGGCCTGAAGCTCATCATTAATCACCATCTTCATCGCAGACAGCTGATTGAAGATATCCTGATTCTCGTTCAGATGTTGTGCCACTGGAGCACCCTCCGTGTACTTCGAGTTGACGAGTTGGCGAATAATAAACACCTTGTTGTCAGCCGTCTTCCTTTCGTACAACGAATGCAGCTTCTCCCACAATGCTTTTGCCGAACTCTCTATGGACACGTGGTGAAACACCGAATCATCCAACCATTGGCGGATGAATCCAACGACCTTCCAATCCAGTCGTTTCCAATCTTCAGTAGCTTTGTCCGTTGGCTTTGCGCTGTCGCCCTCCAACGGACCATGAAAGTCCTTGCACCAGAGTAGATCCTCCATCATTGGCTTCCAAATCGCCCAGTTTCCTCATGTGAGGGTGATCATACGAGTGTTCATCTGCTCCATAGACATGGTTGCCAGAACCTCCAAAGCTCTGATACCAATTGTTGGGTATCATACCAGAACGAATCAAACCTTCGCTCTGATACCAATTGATGGACGCATGCGGAAGCGTTTGCTCCTGACCAAAACTAACTCCTGTCTAACGGACACCAAGCACAAGATGAAGACAAGTATATGGCGGTGACGTACGTCACCTGGACAAATCCCAGCCTTTAATAACTCAGATGAAATTACAAGATTAACAGAACTCACGTTGAACCCTTTGCCCTAATAGGTTCAACCCCCTCACCACTCTCAAGAAAAAAAAACAGAAGATTACAATTGAGATCACTCACCAACCCGTAGCAATCTCTCTAATCTAAGTTGACGACTCGATTAGATTTTCTTCTTCCTTCTGTCTTGGATGGCGAAGTCCTAAGAGCAAAGTATGGACTTTCTCTTAGATTTTCTTGTGGACAAGCACCCTGAATCTCCACTTTTGTGCTTTGTGCTTATTCTTTGTGCCTCCACCCTCACCCCATATATATAGGATGAAAAAAAAATCCTATTTTAGGTCATAATATAATTTCTTAATTAGGAAGTCCTCAAATAAGAATCCTATTACACCTAAAATAGCCCATCAATTATCTTATTTTAGATCATAATATGACTTCCTAAAATAAGAATCCAATTATATCTAAAATAGCACAATACCAATTATGAACATCCAAATCTAATCAAACCAAATATTTAATAAGATTTGGATTCCACAAGTATGTTGCTACTAAATCCAGATTGGACTCCAAGAATTTTGACTATCAATTTTTCTTGTCTTAATGTTTGATTACATAAAGTTTAATACTTTATATATGGTTTACATTGCCGTGATGTGATAAATGGACTCTTTTGTGAAAGTTGTTTTCAAGGCTAAAGTATCTAGAAATTAGATAATCTGAAAATAGGTTTACTATTCGTTTCACATTGTGTCGGACTTGCCGAAATCAATGCCCTATCTCCGTTTGCATGCCCATATCTTGTCTTGTTGTATTCATGTCTAGGTGTACAGTATATCCCTTGATTAACGTGGAAGATAGCAACATTTTTGCAATTGTGACATTTTCTTACTTGGCATTGAATGTGGATACTGTGTGAGAAATTTGATTGACGTGGTTGGACATAGGCAAATATGAATAAATGCACTGGTTAGGAGGAGCAATAGGATCTTAGTTAAAGAAGCTGTTTGACTGCTTCAGTAGACTTTCATTGAGGCGTTGAAAAAGCCTAAACAAACTTTGATTGAGGCAGAGAGAGGCGCGGCACGGCTTGTTGTTAGTGTTAGACAGCAATGACACTTATTATCGAGGAATTGAAAAATAGTACTCATGTAGGCAACCCTAAATTTTGGGATAAAAGCTTTCTTCTTTTTGTCGTTGTAGATGCTTTTACCTTTTGCCATGTTAGCAAAATATGGAGGTGAGTGATGTGAATCGACTTAATCGGTTCACCAAACCCAACAAATAACCAAGAGGAAAAGAAATAGAATGATCTTTTATATAGAAAAAGAACAAAACTCCCAACTTTGATGAACGGATCAAAGTAATAAATCCTTCTTCATTGACACTTGCGAGAGTTTTCTCAATACAAGCATAAAAACTAAAGACGGCTAGCCCTAGCTATAAATAGAAAAGGGAAACAAAACCCTAAAGGGATTATTGTGGTGAAAGACCACAATACCCCTTTATAACTAAATAACAGAAAAGGCCCCTTTATGACTAAATACAGAAAAAGGCCTAAACAGTGGGCCTGGGCCTAAACTCCACGTCTCCGACGACGGGCGTATGTGATGATGGGTGGGCCCACATCAATACCCCCCCCTAACAGAGCCACCTTGTCCTCAAGGTGAAAATCTGGAAACTGCGTCTGGAAGCTCGCAGAATCCTCCCAGGTCGCGTCACAGTCTGGCAGGCCGACCCAATGAATCAGGACCTCCTTCGTCTGGCCGGGTCCTCGTCGGATAGCTCGTACTGCCAAGGGCTCTAACTGTACCTCCATGTCCTCCGTGAGCGTCGGAGGAAGGGTGGGGGATGCTGCCTGATCCCCAATCGCCTTCCTCAACTGAGATACGTGGAAGACAGGATGAATCGATGATGTGTCTGGTAGCCCCAAACGATAAGCCACCTGCCCCACCCGAGCCACCACTGGATAAGGACCAAAGTATCGAGCCGCCAACTTCTCATTCGGCCTCCTCGCCATCGAGCGCTGTCGATAGGGACGTAGTTTGAGATAAACCATGTCCCCTACCTGAAAGCTGACGTCCCGCCGATGCCTGTCTGCCTGTGCCCGCATCACCTGCTGTGCCCGCAACAGATGCTTCCGCAGCTCCTCCAAGACCCCGTCCCGGGTCAACATATACTCCTCCACCTGCCCTACTGGTGTCTGGGCGTCTCCGAATCGTACCAAGGGGGGCGGGTCGCGACCATACAACACCCGGAACGGCGTCGTCCCCGCCCGTGAGTGGTACGAAGTATTATACCAGTATTCCGCCCAAGCCAGCCAACTGTGCCACTGTCGGGGAGAATCAGAGGCGAAGCACCGCAAATAGGTCTCGACGCTGCGGTTAACGACCTCCGTCTGGCCGTCAGTCTGGGGATAATATGCGGTACTCCTCTTCAGGACCGTACCGTGAACCCGAAATAACTCCCGCCAGAAAATACTCATGAATACCTTGTCCCGGTCCGAGATAATGGATGCGGGTACCCCATGGAGCCTGATCACCTCCCGAAGAAACGCCGTCGCTACAGTAACGGCCGTGTAAGGATGCTTCAGGGGAATGAAGTGAGCATACTTACTCAGCCTGTCCACCACCACCATGATCACCGTGTACCCCTCGGAACGTGGTAGCCCGTCGATGAAGTCCATGGTAACATCCTCCCAAACCCGCTCCGGCAAGGCCAGTGGCTGCAATAATCCTTCTGGGGCCATAGCCATATACTTGTGACGTTGGCAGACGTCACAAGCGGCTACCAATCGTGCGACGGCCCGTCGCATCCCGGGCCAAAACACCTCTCTGGCCATCCGCTGATAAGTCTGCTGAACCCCCGAATGGCCTCCTGTCGCAGAACTATGGAACTCCTGGAATAAAACGGGAATAAAGGCCGAAGTCTTCGGCAGCACCATCCTCCCCTGGTAGAGCAAACGACGACCCGCTAACGTGTAGCCTGCTGGAGCGCCATCGCCGCCCTCTATCTGCTGCCGTATCTGCTGCAGCTCTCTGTCCTGCTCTGCCTCCTGCAACATCGGCTCCCAATCTCGCCATATAGGACGTGATAGGGCGCCCAGGTCGATCACCTCCTCCCGTCGAGATAGAGCATCCGCCGCCTTGTTCTCCAGCCCTGGACGGTACTCGATCGTGAATCGATACCCGACCAGCTTGGACAACCAATGCTGATGCTCCTCAGTCACCAGCCGCTGCTCGAGGAGGTACTTGAGGCTCCTCTGATCGGTCCGTATCACAAACTCCCGTCCCAACAGGTAAGGCCTCCACTTCAGCACCGCCAAAACGATCGCCATCAGCTCCCTCTCATAGACCGATTTCAGTCGGGCTCTAGCAGATAGTACCTGACTAAAATAGGCTATGGGTCTCCCCTCCTGCATGAGTACCGCCCCGAGGCCATATCCCGAGGCGTCCGTCTCCACCACAAACGCTCTGCTGAAGTCGGGTAATGCTAGCACGGGTGCTGTCGTCATGGCGACCTTCAACGCCTCAAAGGCCTTAGTGGCCTCTTCTCCCCACTGGAAGCCCTCCTTCTTCAGCTGCTCCGTAAGGGCCCGAGCGATAGTGCCGTACCCTTTGACGAACTTCCTGTAGTAGCCCGTCAACCCCAGGAAGCCGCGTAAGGCCCGTAGTGTAGTGGGCACGGGCCAATCTAACATGGCCGCAATCTTCGTCCTGTCCGCTGCTACCCCCTCCGCCGACACCACGTGCCCCAGATACTCCACCTGCGCCAAACCGAAGCTGCACTTCTTTCGGTTGGCGTATAGCTGATGCGTAAGCAACTCCCGGAACACTATCCCCAAGTGGTCAGTGTGCTCCCCCATGCTTCGGCTGTAGATGAGGATGTCGTCGAAGAATACTAAGATGAACCTGCGAAGATAGGGTTGGAATACCTTATTCATCAATGCCTGGAAGGTCGAAGGAGCGTTGGTCAGTCCAAAAGGCATAACCAGAAACTCATAATGTCCCTCGTGAGTACGGAACGCCGTCTTCGACACATCTTCCGGCCGCATCCGGATCTGGTGGTACCCTGCACGAAGGTCGATCTTCGAAAAGACAACTGCCCCATGCAGTTCGTCTAGCAGCTCGTCGATCACCGGGATAGGGAACTTGTCCGCGACTGTCTCCTTATTCAACGCCCGGTAGTCGACGCAAAATCGCCAGCTCCCGTCCTTCTTCTTCACCAACAGTACTGGTGATGAAAAAGGACTCACACTAGGCTGGATCACCCCCGCCTGCAGCATCTCCCGAACCATCCGCTCTATCTCGTCCTTCTGCAGATGCGGATACCTGTAGGGACGCACGCTCACCGGTGCCCCCTCCCCTCGGAGTACGATCGAGTGCTCGTGTCCTCTGATCGGAGGTAGCCCTTGCGGGCTCTGGAAGACCTCGGGGTACTGTTCCAGCACCGCTTCTACCTCCCTTGGTGTCTCCCCGTGAGTCGCCTCCTCGCCCGAGAACCCCTGGAGCTCGACCAAGTACCCCTCTCCTCCTGTCCGCAACGCCCGAGTGATGGCGCTGAAAGCCACCATAGAAAAACAGAGAGTCGGATCCCCGTTCAGCACCACCGCCGCGTCGCCCTCCCGAAACTCCATCCGCAGACGTTTCCAGTCCACCTTCATCTCCCCGAGGGTCTTCAGCCACTGGACTCCCAATATGATGTCTACATTGCCCAACTCCAATGGTAGGAAGTCCTCCGTCAGCTGAAAGCCCTGCAGTGAGAGCGACACCCCCTTGCAGAGGCCCTTGCTCTCCTCCACCTTCCCGGTGCCCAGCAACACCGTGAACTTCTCCACCGTACTCAACTCTAAACCGAGCCGATCGACCAGTCGTCGCGAGATGAAGTTGTGGGTGGCCCCACTGTCGATCAGCACTGTCACCGTCTGCTCTCCCAACTTCCCTGCTAACTTCATGGTATGGTTCGGAGTAAACCCTACCACGGAGTTGAGGGTCACCTCAGCCACATCCATATGCACATGCTCCTGCTCCTCTCCCGCCTCTGGCGCGACAGCGGCCTCTACCTCCTCGGCATCCTCCTCCTCGTCCGGTAGAATCACGATTTGCAGCAACTTGCTCGCACATCGATGACCGGGGGTGAATCTCTCGTCGCATCGGAAACATAGGCCAGCCGCCCTTCTCGCCCTCATGTCGGCCTCGGAGAGGCGTCTCCCTGGTACTGCGGCTCCTCCTGTTCCGCCCGTGGGTCTAGGCGGTACCGGTGGCGGGGCTGGTGCCGGTGCCCCCGCCGCTGGTCGAGGAAGAACTGTCCCTGCCTGGCTGCGCTGCCCCGTCGTCCCCCAAGCGCCCTTGAAGCGCTTCTCCTCTGCCAACTTCTCCTCGGCCTTGTGGGCTAGGCGGAGGAGATCTTCCAAGCATCGCGGACTCTGCAGCCTGAGCTCCGCTCGTATGGAGGGTTTCAAACCCTTCATAAACATCCCGATCTGCAACTCGTCCGACACCCCCCGAACGCGTCCAGATAATAGCTCGAACTTCGCGACGAAGTCTCGAACTGTCCCCTCCTGGCGTAGCGACGACCACTGCTCGTAGAAATCACCCGAAGCTGTCTCCTGGAAGCGGTCTAAAATGTAGCCCGTCAGCTCCGCCCAGCTGGTGAACGGGGTCCTCGCCATTCTCCACCGATACCATGCCAGGGCCTGGCCCTCAAAATAAATCCCAATGCACCTGAGGACCTCTGCTTCGGTCAGCTCCATGATCTCGAAATAGCGCTCCGCTCGAAAGATCCACTCGTCCGGGTTCTCGCCCTCGAACGTGGGCAGCTTCAGTTTCTTCAGCCGGCGATCCGCGCCAAGGTCACCGTGCTGCATATCCTCTCGACCTCGTCCTCCTTCCCAGCGGTGTGTATCTCTCCGCTGGGTCTCGTATGGGCCCCTGTCACCCTCCTCATACCGCTCGTCAGCCCAGATCTGCTCACCCCACTCCTCCACCGGGCCCCTGTAGTCACCGACTGCCCTCGCCCGTGGTGGTCGTCGTGGGGGAAAGTCCCCTCTCTGGAAGTTGGCGGAATCCGCCATTCCCCCAAAAAAATTGCTGCCTCCGGCGTACCTCGCTCCTCCTGGGGGCTCCGCTCCTCCCGTCCACGCCGGGACTCCCGCCAAGCCCCTCCCCGGGCCCGCGAACCTATCTCCGTGGTTCGTTATCATCGTCCGACCCCCGAAGGAGGCCCCAAACCCTAGGGTTTCTCCCGCGCGCGGAGCCGATCCGCCGGGACCGTACGGGTCGCCGGCGCCCGGCCACGGTCGCTCGCCGGGGGCTCCCGCGGCCCCGACCGGCCAGGGGTGGCGGTCGGCGGCCGGCCAGCGCCCGCCTCCCACGCCCGCGGCCCCGCCCGGGCTGGTGCGGTCGGCGGCGTGGCTCCCGCGCCCGTCTGCCGCCAGCCGGCGCTGCTCCTCGGCCGCCCGCGCCCCGTCCGGCGGCGCTGTGGTGGCGGCGGGTGCGGGCCACCGCCCGTCGGTCGGCCCGCCGCGATCCTCGGTCGTCTCCCCCTCCGTTTGCACAAACCCTAGTTGGTCGCCTAGGGTTTGGGTCGGCGCCGCCTCCGCTTCGCCGCCATTGATTTTTTTTGAAATATTTTGTAAAAGCATCATGATTGTCGTCGACTCCTTCCGCATATCCCGCATCTCCGTGCGGATCTCTAGATTCGTGGACGCTTGATCCTTCGCGGCGACCTCCATCGATTTCTTCAAACCCTCGATCTCGGCGGTGAAGTCCTCCCGAAGACCTCGGATCTTCTCATCGATCGTGTTTCTTGTTCCATCGGCCATGGCTCGTAGAAAGCTCTGATACCAAATGATGTGAATCGACTTAATCGGTTCACCAAACCCAACAAATAACCAAGAGGAAAAGAAATAGAATGATCTTTTATATAGAAAAAGAACAAAACTCCCAACTTTGATGAACGGATCAAAGTAATAAATCCTTCTTCATTGACACTTGCGAGAGTTTTCTCAATACAAGCATAAAAACTAAAGACGGCTAGCCCTAGCTATAAATAGAAAAGGGAAACAAAACCCTAAAGGGATTATTGTGGTGAAAGACCACAATACCCCTTTATAACTAAATAACAGAAAAGGCCCCTTTATGACTAAATACAGAAAAAGGCCTAAACAGTGGGCCTGGGCCTAAACTCCACGTCTCCGACGACGGGCGTATGTGATGATGGGTGGGCCCACATCAGTGAGTTTTCTACTCTATGGCAATGCTTGAAGGAACTACCTGGAGGTCAGTAGGGAAGATAATTAAGAATATAGATGCATGAACTGAAGGTTTAACTTGTCTACATATCGGTCGTGGTTGGGTGGTAAGAAAGTGAAAAAAGAAAAAGAAAAAGAAAAAGGAAATAGTTTCCACTTGTTTGGTTATAAGAAAAGAAAAAAAAATGAAAAATGAGAGAATCTCATATATTAACCATTTTCTTTGCCTTTCTTTCACTTCATATAGGGAAACCATTTCTCTTCGTCTTCCTTGACCAGGTATGCTTGGATTGAGAGTTAAGAGAGTTAAGTGAGGAAAAAAATCCTGCTTGGTTTGAGGGTGGGGGTTTAGGAGGGGGAGTCATAAAGGGTTAAGTGAGGGTTTGTTTAGCCTTTTTTTGTCCATTTTTTCAACTCCCAGATCGGAGAGTTAACGAGGAAAAGTGAGGGATTTTGTTTAAAAAGTCATAAATATTTTTTATTTGTCCTATAAAAGATCATGAATTTCTTCATTTTTTTGCTTTCAACATACTGTTCCGTAGCATCCTGACTGTCCAAGTGCGTCATCTTTCTTCTCACTTTCTCATAATTTATTACTCATCGTTGATAAGAAAGACCGTTAATGATGCATATGTTGAGTTGATGAGGAAAAAACAATTTCTAAGGTTGATAAAAAATCAAAATAAAAGAAAAAATCTGTTGATAAGAAAAAAAAAATCCAAGTTTTTGATGCATCTATTTATAAGAAAAATCATTGATGCATCTGTTCATAAGGATATTTTGATAACTATTGTATTTTTATTAATCCTTCTCCCACTCAAAACCTCCAATCAAAGAAAGAGTTATTAAACACACCCAATTTAACTCTCCCCCCAATTCAAGCAAGATTATATGTATTTACTCCCCTACCCTTAACTTTCCTTCACTTAATCCCTACTTAACTATGCTTATTTTTTCCCTCAATCTAGGCAAACCCTAAAGAAAAATTTATTGAGCCTTAGCAACACCTAACGCCACTTAAAATTTCCATGTGGATGAGATTCTATTTTCCAACAGAAAATTTCATATTGCAAGCAAAGAATAAAGTTTGGTAAAATTGAAACCAAACGTCCATACTAAGGGCGTTTTAGTTGAACCTCTTCTAAACAATTCTAAACCGTGTAACCGTGTTAACCCCTCCTCCTAAACCTCCTAGAAAAAAAATTTAAAAAATGTATTGCGCTTAAACATCCTTCCTAAGGATGTATTCTCTGCGGAGAATTTTATGTAAGTTTGAAAATAAACGTCCTTGTAAGGACTTTTTTGGAAAAACAAAAAAGGAAAAAGCCCTTGCTAAGGGTGTTTATTATTATCTTTTTATTTTAAGGAAAAAACTCTTCCATGAAAAAAGAGGAAAAAAAACGTCCTTGCTAAGGGTGTTTTTAATTTTTTTTTAATTTAAGGAAAAACCTCTCCTGAAAAGGGAAATGACGCCCTTGCTAATTGCGTTTCTTTATTTTTTTTTATTTCAAGGAAAATCTCTCCCGTACTTTTTTTTAAAAGAAAGGGAAAAAAGAAAACGTCATTGCTTTGGGCGTTTTTGGGTTGGGTGTGAGAAAACCGTTGAAAAAAAACAAATAAAATCTAAAAAAAATTCAAAAAACACCCTTGCTAAGGGCGTTTTGGCTACAACCAAACTCCAGGCCAAACACCATTGGCAAGGACGTCTTTTATGTTTTTATGTTTTTCTTTTATTTTAAAAGTACATGAAGTAGAGTTTAAAAAATAATAAAATGAAATAAAAGAACATTAGAAAAATATTTTTTTTTAAAGAAAACGCCATTGCTAAGGACGTTTCTATACCACTTTACGCCCTTAGCAAGGGCGTATATCTCTCTTTGTTTTATTTTTATTTTTGGTTCATTGTTGGCTGTTAGTGGCTGTAAAGAACATTAAAAAAAAACTTTTAAGGAAACACCTTGCTAAGGGCGTTTCTATAACAAATACCATTTTACGCCCTTAGCGAGGGCGTATATCCCTCTTTGTTTATTTATTTATTTATTATTGTTGGCGGTTAGTGGTTGTTAAAGAACATTGAAAAAATTAAAAACATTTGAGGAAATGCCCTTTCTAAGGACATTTCTATCACAAATACTTCCGGTAGGAATTCAATTAAAAAACCCTTACCATGGACGTTTTGATTCCTTCTCAATAATTTCTTAGAACTTCAATGCTGTAGGTGAAAATTTCTGATTTTCCAATGGCATCTAATTCATGTATATATTGACCAATTTTCTTTTCCTTTTCCCTTCATATAGACTGGATGATCACTAACAATTTAGTGTGCCTTAACAACCCTAAAACCACTGAAGTTACTTTCATGCTTATGGGAAACCCTAACATATGTTACACAAACACGGATACAACACCTACTTTGTGTCCTAGTGTATCTTCCACTGCCTGTGCCTTGGCCGACTCTAGTCCGACACGGTGTTTCATGGACATGGCACCTATTTTATAAGTGTCCGTGCTCTCCAGGAGCTAGCATATTGTTTTATGAGAATAAATGTCTGTCAATGATTTTTCATATGTTTATTTTCTGTTGTCCTTTTTATTAGATTGCTTCAGCTGCATCTATTTTTCCAAGAAGAATGTGGAATGTTTTATACTGCAATCAGTTGTACACATACCATGATCCATTTAGAATTTCAAATACTTATCCATCTTGGTTTTGCTTATATATTTTCTTTGCATATCAATATGGAAATTCCTTCTACTTTAAGCAGAAGGTTGGCCACCACTATTAGGAGTTCTCTTGTGTAATTGCATCTAATTTGTGCAGATTGGCCAAGGAACTTATAGCAACGTTTACAGGGCTCGTGATATTGATAATGAAAAAATTGTTGCTTTGAAAAAGGTGCGATTTGATAACTTGGAGCCTGAAAGTGTACGCTTCATGGCAAGGGAGATTCATATTCTACGCAGACTTGACCATCCAAATGTAGTGAAGTTAGAAGGCTTGGTAACTTCACGGATGTCCTGCAGTTTGTACCTTGTTTTCGAGTACATGGAACATGATCTTGCTGGGCTTGCATCTCTCCCTGGTCTCAAGTTCACGGAGCCACAGGTATGCTGGAAAAGTTTATTTGACTACCAATATGTCTTCCCTTTCATATTTTTTATATTTTTTTGGGGGTAAGTTGTGCTAAGCTTAGATCAGTGCTGTGAGGTGTGCTTTAATTCCAATGTTAACATTATAAGGGCCAATTGACATCTTCAATTTTCATGCTATGTATAACAAAATTCTTTACAGGTTAAATGTTACATGCAACAACTACTATGTGGCCTTGATCATTGTCATTCTCGTGGGGTGCTGCATCGTGACATCAAGGGTTCCAATCTTTTAATTGACAACAGTGGCATCCTGAAAATTGCAGACTTCGGCTTGGCAAGTTTCTTCGATCCTAGCCTAGGCCATCCATTGACAAGTCGTGTGGTTACTCTTTGGTATAGACCCCCGGAGCTTTTACTTGGATCCACAAGTTATGGGGTTGCTGTTGATTTATGGAGTACTGGATGTATCCTTGCTGAAATGTATGCAGGGAAGCCAATTATGCCTGGTAGAACTGAGGTATACTGTTATTTTTTCTTCTCTTTGACACATTATTTAAAAGTCTACGCATTAAGTCCAAAGTTGTAAGATAGTAGGATATGTTATTTCATTTACACTTGTAACAATAAATATGGCTAACTGAACAGTAGTGGAAAGAAACTGAAATTTATGGAGGAAATACTAGGATATGATTGCTTGACAGTGAAAATCTACCACATTGTCTTAAAGAACTTTGTGCCTTGGTGACCAAGGTTTGCACTATCCATATCAGAATCGGTATCGAACACGCCTATGAGTATCATGATCGTCGGTATTGGTGGGTTTGGATCTGAGTGTTGGAGTTTTTGGTATCGGAACACAAATAATTATTAATAAATTATTAAAAATTTAGAAAAAATATTTTAGACATTTAGGCATAATTTTAATTATTTTCTAAGTTGTTCAATAGTAGTTTTGAAATTGAATAAATAATAGTCACCCTTGCTGATTTGTTTAGCTGTGATAAATAAGTTTTCTTCGTTTACATGCTTTTACAACCTTAATATGTTTTTACATCTTTGTTTATTAGTCTTTTTTCGTTCCGTCTTCTTTACCAAATTGATTGGGAAAGAGACTCTGATGTCAGTATCGGTTGGTATTGGATTGGGATATGCCTAACAGTATCAGTATCGGCCAGTATCAGCTATATCGAATCGCTATCGGCCAATGCTACAAACTATGTTGGTGACACACGACAAGAACTAAAGGGAAAACTAGATGAAATTATGCAAATGGTCTCACAAGAATCACACGGATGCAACATCCTAGGCGAGATGCTAGATGTATGAAAATGACGTGCAGTGAAACCAATAATAAAGTGTAGATGTAATCCTCGTCCATTACTAGCATGCAATGAAATATACTCAAAAATAATAATAAACACCACAAATTTAGCAATAGGCAACATAGAAAGTCGCAAAAGTTGCAATTGTGTCAAGATTGAGATTTGGGTTATACCCGAGGATTGGTGAAGTAGAACCACAAAAAAATGTGCCATAGAATCCCGAAAGTAGATCCTGTACTTCGAAGCCTTTTGTGTTTGAGATCCAAGATTTAAGTGCGAATTTCACGATTAAATTGATAGATGATGACTTGTGAGCGATATAGAATGATCGGAGTTGGGGATTTAGCTATGGAACTCAGTTTTATGAATTTTTTGTGCCTTTTGGCCCCTTATCGCAGAAAATCCTTGCTTCGCTACTGGATGTACAGGAGAAACGACCATGTTGGAGCACTTATCGGGGATGGATAGCTAGCTCTATGATGTTGCGCCTTGGTGAGATAGAATCGGGAAAGAACAATATTTGGAGGTAGATGGAGATGAGGTTTGGAAGCGTTTAGGGGAGAAACGATTGATGCCGTTTACTGATTTATTTAACAAAATCCTAAGGAGTATGCCAGATGAATGGAGAAGAAGTATTATGATAGCCATATTTATAACATGCGAGATATACAAAGTTGTAATAACTATCGATATATTAAGCTTACGAGTCATACCATGCAACTATGAGAGAGTGTGGTTGAGCAAATATTTAGAAAAGAGACAAGAATTTCAGAGAATCAGTTTTGTTTTATGCTTGAAAAAAATGATAGGAAGCCATTTACGTACTAAGAAGATTAATAGGAAGATTAGAAAGGAAAAAGGGAGATTTATATATAATTTTTATCGACTTAGAGAAAGCTTTCGATCGAGTTCCTAGGCAGATAATATGGTGGACTTTGAAGATGAAATAAGTTCCTATTAGTTATATTGAGACTATAAAGGATATGTACGCTAGAGTTATGACGACTGTGCGAACTATTGGAGGAGATAGTAATCCGTTCCTTGTTACAATTGGCTTACATCAATGAACAATGTTGAGTTCTTACATTTTTACGATAGTTATGGATGGAATTACTAGACATATCCAGGAGGAGATTCCATGGTATACGATATTTTTGTTGATTATTTTATTGGTTGATGAGAGTAGAGAATGGTTAGATGCTAAAATAAAAGTACAGAAAGAGACTTTGGAATCTAAGGGATTTAGAAAAAGTAGAAGGAATAAAGAGTATATAAAATTGTACTTTCAACCTGAATCAAAGAAAAATGATGGTGGAGTCCATATAGATGGACAACTACGAGTGTTTAACTTTTGGTATTTAGGATCAATCATTTATCTTGAAATAGAGATTGAGAAAGATTCTCATGCATATAATTAAACCAAGATGGTTGCAATGGAAGAGTGTTTTTGGAGGACTTTGTGATCGTAAGATACCTTTAAAGTTGAAAGAAAATTCTACAAGACTTGCTATAAGACCAACTATGCTTTATGGAACATAGTGTAGGACAATTAAGAAACATGTCTAAAAAGTTAGTATAGCTCAAATGAAAATGTTACGATTGATGAATGTAAATACGTTAAAGGATATAATAAGAAATGAGTGTATCCGTAGGAAGTTAGAGGTAACACAAATTAAGGACAAGATGGGGTTAAATCAACTTAGATGATTTGGACACGTGCAATACATACCAATATATGCTTCCGTAAGGAGGAGCAATAATATAGTACTTAATGGAGCCGCCAGAACTAGATGTAGGCTTAGACAAATATGATTCAAAGTTTTAATTAAGGATATGGATCTTTGGCATGGCCCTTAACAGAGCTGAATGGGAGAGGATTCAAACAGCCAACCCCAGTGAATTTGAGATAAAGGTTTTGTTGTTGTTATGGAGATGAGGAGGAATGATGTTTGGAGGAAGAAAGGGTTCAAATAATGGTTTTCCCTGGGGAGATGGCTTTTGGCACTAAGAAGCCTTATTTGGATTTTGTGAAGTGCATCTTATTGGCTTGGCTTTATGGGAAATCCTAAAATTTGTTACCACCAAAAATTATATTTTCCATAAAGGGACTTATTTTGCTTTAAAACTAACAGAAATTTATTTTAGTAATGCCTAACAGACCCTTAGAGGTGAACGAGGGTTATGGAGCCAGGTTATAGAATATGATCTGAAACATACTAATTCTTGCCTTAGTGACTTCTTGACTTGATTAACTCCATCACTTATCGACCTTTAACATTATTACTTAATACCATTACAACCTTGGTTAAGACGAAGTAAGTATTACTTGTGGTGGGCTAGTTTTTATTGACCTTTAGATGTTGCTACCATACATGTCGTGAGTGTTCTATCTATATCTTTTAGCTGGCAAGCCAAATCGATTTCTGGACATAGTACTTGAGAAGAGAACTTTTATATCAATATATTTCAAGCTAGAATTTCTCAGGCTTTTGATTAATAGATTATTATCATCACAAGATAGGGATGGTATAAAGGGTTCTTATTGAAGCATAAATTGTTAGCCTACAATTTACCTAAAACTTTTATAGGTAGAGCAGTTGCACAAAATTTTCAAGCTCTGTGGCTCACCATCTGATGATTATTGGAGGAAATCGAGATTGCCTCATGCCACCATCTTTAAACCACAGCAACCATATAGACGATGTGTAGCAGAGACATTTGAAGACTTTCCTCCATCGGCCTTGGCAATTTTGGACACCCTTCTTTCAATAAATCCAGCAGATCGTGGAACTGCTGCTTCTGCTCTTAAGAGTGAGGTATGTGGTTTCTATATTAGATTACATTTTCTCTAATTAAGTTATGCTCAGTTACTATGCTATAAGCACCCAGTATAATGTTAATAATTACTAGTGCAGATTTAGCTTTTTACAACGAAGAGTACATGATTTTCGTTTTTCATGTACTTGCTGCAATTTGTTTCTTTTCAGCCTTTTTTTCTTTTAATGAGGAGCATATAGTTCTTTAAGATCTCTTCTGATGTTCTATTTTTAGCTTTTGCTATCTACCATGAGGAATCCATCTTCTCTTTGAAATTTACTATTTGTGCTGATTCCCTTTTCCATTTCAATTATAATTTATTTTCAGTTTTACCTTCCGATAACTGACTAAATTTTGGGTTAGACAAATTCTACCCATATTAGCATTAATACACAATCCATCGAGTATGGGGTTCCATGACATACAATTTTCCTTTTATCCTATTTCTCCTATTCATTTACCTTTTCCTTTTCCTTTTCCTTTTTCTTTTTCTAACCCTTGTTTCAGTGTCATACCTCAGGGCTAATCAGTTGTATTCTTGGTTGGAATGCTGAACTTACTTAAAATAATGCAAACATTGGTATTTTGATATATTTTTCTTTCTATTGAGGAAACAGGCAATTAAAATGTTATGCTAGGGCACACTGCTTGTTCATGTCAGTCATCGCCTTACAAATTTACCATTGTACTCCTAGATAATAGAGTTTGTGGTGAAAGTTTGTTGGGAGCTGCAAGGCTTCTTTCCTTTTAATGGAATGTTCGGAAGTAGCTTGCTGTAAATGGAGTTGATAAATTATTTTATGTGTAATGTTTAAGAATGTGCATGTTGGGTGTGTATATCAAAGTTTTAAAACTTGTCGAATACTAATACGTGACGTCTAAGCCATATCTATCTGTTTGAGCTTGCCCAATCTGACACTGTAAAAGTATACATATCGGTCCAAACATATAGAAATCCTTGTTTTAATCTCTAAGTTTGAGTATAAGCATAAAGTTCCCCATCAATATCCCTCCAAAAATAAGCAAAAAGTGTAGGAATTTTGGTAAACCATAGCTCAAATAAAAATAATAATAGTAAACAGAGAATGAAGAGGGCGAACCAGATTGTAGTGGTGGAAGTTGGAAAGGCTTTTGAAGGCATCCGACAATGTTCGTGGTGGCAATAAAGCATAAGAACTGTAGGGTTGACAAATTGGAATCAAAAGATCTCTCACATACGTACACCAATGAGATACGGGTTCGAGTATAGAAACTCAATAGAAAGGGTCCAGTATATCCCGTCATTCTAGTCATTCTAGCCATGTAATGCGATATGACTAAGAATGATCCACACCCTTTTAACTTACAATAATCCACACAAATTAATTAGTAAGTTATAAAGATCTAGACCTGATTAACTTGTGCAAGTTATATATGAGTTCCAACAACCATTAAATTTGGGTTATATAAATATACCTCTTCTGATGTAATACTTTGCATATATTTAGTTTTTTTTGCACCTAAATACTGTCCCCTTTGCCCCATGCTCACTTTGCTCACTGTTCTAAACGGCGGTCTAGGCGGCCGCCTAGGCGCTAGGCCCGTGGTGCCCGCCTGATGTCCGCCTAGACCCCCCGACGTCCGACTATGCTTGTTTTAGGATTTTATGATCTTTTTCTGCAATTTTCAGTAGATTTTTTTGACTTTATTTATTTATTTTTGAACCGCCTAGGCAGGCTAGGCGCTAGGCGGCGGGTGTCCGCCCGACTAGTGCCTAGCGCTTTTCACAACCTTGGCTACCATGACTTTTTTTTGTTCAGAATGATACCTTAAGCATTTTAAGTAATTTCACTTTGCTACCTACTATCAAAATTGACAAATTTAGGACAATACTACCCCTAATCAAAAAATTACATCCCCGAAACATACTCCTGATCATCCACTACCTTCCTCATTCAATCCCTAAAGTGTTATGCCCCTATATTTATAGTAGAAAACAATAAAGGAAAATGTCATAACCTTTAAAGCCATTAGACCTAACCGAGTACTTTTGAAAAACCCTCAAAATTTACTTAAAATGTGATAAAAAAAATTATTCGTCCAATCTTAATCACAACTCTCACAAACAATATTATGCTAGAAGTTTATATTTAGAAACTCCAATTATACAAATACAAGTCTTCAGTGATCCCAACCATAATTTTTTTATAATAATGGTATTCTTACATTTAAGAAGAGAAATGAATCAGTAATACCATATATAATCAACTTTACTTGAACAATACTACCTTCAATTCCTGAGCTCATTATTGTCACGCCCTGCTCTCGATAATCAATTTCCGGGAACGCGATGGCATACGAGCCTAAGTTGACTTGTACAAAACAAGGAACAAATGATTCTTAAATCATTTATAAGCAGCAGAAATGGAACATATTTAGACTCAACTGAAATGAAATTCTCTTTGCAGCGGAAATATAAAAAACTAAGGAAACAATGTACGATGTCAAGTGATTATAACCGACAATTGCTCCATACATTGCATCCAATAACTTAAAATCACCTTTCTAATGATTATTAAAATATTAAATACCAATAGCACGCTATATTGCCTCTAGCTTATGTCTCGTTTCCGTACCTAAACTGCGAGGGTTCAGTACATTGGGATTTACTGGTGAGAGAAAAATGTACCTACCTAAATGCAAATACAAAATAATCATGTGAGTCAAAACATCTTTTATTATTCAATGATCTTTCTCTTCTTTTCTTATTTTCATTTCATGCAAATACTTTGCCAATTAAGCAACACTCTATTCTTTCTTTTTTTGAAAATCATCTATAACCATTCCGTAAGTAAAATCCATCCTTTTAAGTATTTCTTTCTATGTTATCATGCATAGCATTAAATAACTTCATTCTTTCTTTCAAGTGATTAAACTTCAGGGAGATTATAACATATAGGTACAAAAGAATATATAAGTAGCATAAAGTAACTTATGTTAAGCGCGAAATCCCGTTATGCAAAACAAAGGATTAGAATAACAATATTCGTATTACAGGATTAGGTAATTTTTCTGTCCCTGTATAAAGATCATATTTTTATAAATGTCACGATCCGTACCTGCAACCAAAATATTAGTTAGAGCCTGCAAGACAAGTTCTATTAGGATGCATCCTAACTACATGATGGTCAACGAGCCTACTTTCCCGTAATTTGATCGTGTTTGAACGCTTTATTTTACTATCTCAGCATCCTACTAGCCCCAAGCACTCAAAATCTCTCCTAGGCTGATACGATACCGGTATCCTGGACATCGTTCGAGGGACTCCTTCAAGTTGTCCATGACCAATGCAATGCATCCTATCAAAGAACTAATATAAATAAGAAATACAATAATCTCTATATGCAACATCATTTTCTTTTTGTTTCTTTGCTTTCAAAATCTAGACGGTTCTACCGTGAAACTTAGAGCCTTAGCTCATTCTTACTTCATGTCTCTTAATAATTTTCCTTATAACAAGCATTGTTCCCACAATAAAATTCCTTTTATACGTAAACAATGTTAATGTTCAGCTACAACATCACATAAAAAAATAAACACCTATCAACTCGTTGGAGTATAATATTTTTTTCAGTGTTCTAAAATTCTCTAGACGGATTTGATACGGCGGAGAGCCGCCGAGGTACCGTCTGGGCGCCAAAGTGATTTTTTTTTTGAAATTTGAAATCCATAATACAAGTTTGAAATTTGAAATCAAAACATATTCTATATACATAATACAATTCATAATTTTTTAAATTTGAAATTTGAATAATACATAAACAATGTTCATGTTCAGCTACAACATCACATTAAAAAATAAACGTCTATTAATTCATTGAAGTATAAGTTTTTTTAGTGTTCTAAAATTGGCTAGACGGATTTGGTGCGGCGGAGGGCCGCCTAGGTGCCGTCTGGACGCCAAAGTGATTTTTGTTGAAATTTGAAATCCGTAATACAAATTTAAAATTTGAAATCTAAAAATGTTCTAAATCCATATACAAATCATAATTTTTTAAATTTGAAATTTGAAATCCATATTACAAATTTTAACTTCCAATGTTCTAAATCTAAATCCAATTTTAAAATACGAACAACATATCCACAATACAACTAAGCATCAAAAGAAAATAAAAAAAATAAAAACAAAAAAATTGAAAAAAATCAAACCGGGTTGCACAGGGCCGCACACGCCCGCCTAGGAGCCCAACATGCCCGAACAAGTGCATATGGGTACTGGACAAGGGGTTTTCGGTTCGGCCGACGACCACGTAGGCCGATTTTTAGAACATGTTTTTCTACCATTCAAGCAACGATTCTTATCAATTATTCTCTTCTCTACAACCCTTTTCTAGTGAATTATTTATCATCATTGCCTTAGGGCCTTATCACTGCCTTAGGGCCTTTTAAGCAGACGATTTCATATTGACTATCATTCTATCGATTACCAACTTTAGCCTTATCATTGCCTTAGGGTCTTTTAAGCAAACAATTTCACATCGACTTTCATTCTATCGATTACCAACTTTAGCCTTATTATTGCCTTAGGGTCTTTTAAACAAACAATTTCATATCGACTTTCATTCTATCGATTACCAACTTTATTCTTTTAGGAGCAAGCATAAGTCCATTTTTATTATTCTTTATTATTCCGTACTTCCATTATTTTAACCGTGTAGAATTCATGAAATAAAAAAACAAGCAAACATCTATATTCTTGAATTCCATATGCTATATAGAATCAGAAGAAAGCAATTATCAAGAATTTACGAAGAACACAAAGAACAATCCATCTTTTATTAAATGTGAGATATTCAGGAGGAATAAGTTATGTCCACTCACTTTTCGATGAAATTTCCACTTGATTTGTCGAACAATTCTTTCGCCGATAGTCTTTCTCGTACTCGTCTTTTCCTGCACTAGTTTGTTGCCCTCGTACGAGCCTGCTTTCAAGCGTTCTCTTCTTCTCTCTCAAAATGAGATGATGAGAAAAGAAATACAGTGAAGAATGAACGAGGGAAGGGTCCTTCTTATATAGGCTTCGAAAACGGTTACATCCTTCACTACGATCTTCACTCTAAATATTTCAATTGCATCTATCCAACCGATGTAGCCACAATTTCAACTCAAGAAATATTCCCAAAAGATATCATGCTAACCGATTTTATCTTCCATTACCGATCAAAATCCAAAAGATATGGTTTAATAAAACTAGTACTCATTCCATCCAAAGTCCAACCACTGAGAGGATATACCTCAACAAAAATTAAATGAATATCTCTAAAGATATTTATCCCAACCATCAAGATATTCTAAGATATCAAACCATTATCGAGGTATTATTAGATTTCCATAATCCTTGAAGATATTATAAGATTTAAATGATATCAAAATAATTCCAGAAGATCTCCAAAAGATTTCCAAAGTTTTTTTTGTAAGCCATCGTACCAACTTCTCATAATCGCTTTAGCCAACTTTCTACAAGTATTAAGCTAACTTTCCGTAAATCATTTAGTAAGTCATTGAGCATTTCAACTTCTCATAAGCCATTGACCATTCCAACTAGTAAGGTGGCCAAGTCTAATCCAATTAAATAAAACCAACTTAGTACAAAGGCAACTATTCCTAATTATGGTCTAACTAGCTAAGATCTATTCCATATGGTCAAACCATATAAGAAATCCATTTTAGACCCAGTTCAAGATCAATTCATATATCATGAATTAGTTTTTGATTTAAAATCAAGCCATCTTCCATTGCCAACTCTAGTCTTTATTTATAATAATTGAATCTTCCAACATTTATTGCCGATCAAAACAAGTCAAATCTAGTCACGAAGGAATCTAAAAGCCAAGTCTACCTAGCATAAGCCCTACTCGTATTTGGGGCATTACATTCATCGTCATCATCCAAGCCCTCTCCCATTAGAATAGGGTCGACCGTGGGACATAAGAATTGTACTCCATCCATCTATCTGTTTGTCGGAACCCTAATCTTGCATCCAATCCAACCACCCTTTTCCTGAAACCCTAATCTCGCACCCAAATCCGTCCACCCTTTAGTCGGAACCCTAATTTTGCAACCAAAGGCCCGTCAACATAGTCCTGACCGCCATCTACAACCCTAAATATATAAACCAACTACCTGAGCCCCCTCCGAGCCTCACCGATGTTGGAGCCTCCAGCTCAAAGTTTCGTCCTGTTATTCGAGCCTCGTTGCCGTTGTCCCAGATCAGAGGACACATGTCCAACTCCGACGATGAGTTTCATATGCCACAATGACTACTTTGTCGTCCCTCTATCGTCACAACGACGACCACTTCATCGCCTCTACTTCTTTGTCGAATACTCTATGCATGATGCCCCTCTCTTCAGTGGTTAAGGTTTCCTAGATGATAAGCTCTTTTACCTTTTTGCCCCTATAAAAGGAAACTCTCAACAAGTTATTAGTATGTCTTTTTTGTAATTTTTGTTTTGTGTCTACTTTCTTTTGCATGTTATGATTTTGACTTGGGTGTGAGATGTTTGTCCAAATAGTCATTGGTCAACTTGATTTTGATATTGATCGAACCATGACTTGATATGACTCTGTGACGCCCCAGTACCGAAATACGGGGATGGACATGGCCTGCTACCCCGTATGAGGTACGAAGACGTCATACGACGATGACCCGTCAAGGGACAAGGGTGTGCATGCTACAATCAAGTCTCTTATGGTCTCACAGAGCATTTATGTCTCAATAAATAAAAATAAGAAACAGTAATTAATTATGATATAAGACAAAGCAGTAAGGCGTCCCCGACGCTTCATCAAAATGATTCATGAGTCTAGCTTTACGAGTGTCAGCTAGCACAAGAGTCAATAGTACATAGCCATAGTCAGCTGCAGTCTGATTCAATTACAATTATGTAAGGGAACTAAATACCCAGAACAATCAGCTAAACAGGTGCTGGTGGCTAAACGCATAGTACAAAATTTAATATATGAGAGTGGTGGAGAAGAAATCCACTCAGGATCTCCAAAGCCCATGCTCCTGGTGCGCACCATGGTTTGGGTAGAAGGCTTGATCCTCAGACTCTGCTACGAGATCTGGCCAAACAAAACCAGCGGGATCAGGCTCCGAATAGCAAGTACCACAAGGAAGCACAATTGAAAGAGATAAAACCCAATTATACATAATAAGGCCCGAATATAAGCACATGCATATATCCCATCATCGAGGCAATGCGACATCACTACACCAAACAAGGACAAGAGATGTATCACGCCGTAATAAAATATGCCCTATGATCATGATCAAGTTAAAGACTTCCATGTCGCAACTTCGGTTCATAGCCTATCGTAGCACAATGATCCAACCCAACAACCAAACAAGGACATGGGTTGGACCACGTACCATGACAATCCATGTCCTCGGCTAAGAAACAGATCACAAGCAAGTCAGTTTACAAGCGGCCAATCAATTCTACGGCTCTCTATAGTTTGTCTGGGTTATCCCAGTAATGCTTATATAGGAATCCTCAGATCGCTGTATCCAAGCAGGCTAGCCCAACCAAATATATAATAGTAATAGTGAACCATAAACAGCAATCAATAAGCGTCGGTCCCTTGCCAGGCTACCGGGCTAAGTAAGTCAGTAACAGTTCCAACCTTCCTACATGGAGATGATGGCTTGGTCAGTACAGTAGTCAGATACTGCACTCCGCTATGGTGGATGATATATAGTATCCGTGGTGGCCAGCCTTGCATGCCATAACAAATGTTTGGAGGTGGCTTGTCATGCACGATATCGAGATTCCATTCCCTCCCAATGCTTCTACTATTTATATTGCGTAGATTAGCCCTATCTTGGTCTTGGAATCGCATGTCGTGGTCACGTGGTCATCCTCCTATATGTCATACCGTAGTACGTGTACCCTAAGTATGAAACCACATTGGCTCGTAGAGTCCTAAATCTAGTTTCATCCTTAGTGTAATGCATCGAGCAACAATCATCATACCACGTAAATGTTATTGACCATTTATCATGACTATGCTGGGATCAGAAATGTACTGACATATAACATGCATGATCATGTAGCACAGAGAGTCACACCTTAGTGCACTCATACAGATTGTACCTCAGTACACACTTAGAATAGTACCAACACATGTTCAGATAATCGAGTCAGGAACATGGTCAAACAATCAATGATAGTCTTTCTGCGCATAAAATATGATCTCTACCCAAATCTGCACAAAATAGGGGCTTCTATGCAATTTTGCACATAACAGGGGTCTCTACGCAATTTTGCATACAACAGGGGACCTCTGTGCAAAAATACACATAAAATGGACTTGGCATGAAAATACACGCAGGAAAGGATGAGAAACTACGCACAGTGGGAGTACAATGAGAAATGAGAACTGTCGTACAATAATGAGAAAGGGAATTGGCGTACAATAACTACGCACAGTGGAAGTATAATGAGAAAAAGAATTGACGTATAATAACTACGTACAACGGAAGACTGACGTATAATAAGGAAAACAAACGCACAGTGAGAAACTGGCGTAAAATTGGGAAACAAATGCACAATGAGAAACTGACAAATAATAAAGAAACAAATGCACAGTGAGAAACTGACGTATAATTGGGAATCGTCGTCCCAAACAGCAAGTTCAGCCATGGATTCACAAGAAACTTGTAATGTCCATAACTTCCTCTCTGGGACTCGAAATCCGGCGAAACAAATAATCGACCCCGCCGCAGCCGCTGTAATCAGCCGTTATGGAACTTGCATTGCACAAGCGAAATCTAGGCTCGTGCGGCATCACGCCTTAGCGAGGACGATCGCTCCTACGGGAGTGGGGCGTGACATAGTGGTATCTGAGCATGGCTTTACGTCCTTGGACTTTCGATTGAATTCTTTAACTCTGATGTTTCCGCGAACTCTGAATGTTGCTTCTGCAAATTGATATCGTTGGTGCGCTCTCTCTCAAATGTCCCACGGGATGTCCATACAATAAGTCTATATAATTTGCAAAACGTAGGAGAACAGTTTTTGACAAAAACAAAAAGATGGTTCACGTGAAGCACGATTGGCTAAGTCGGACTGGACATATACACCAAAGTTGCGTCGACCTTAGAAGAGTCGAGTGCGAGATTTGATCCGTCTCGAATGACAATGAGTTGGAATTGATTGAGTAAGCGGGATGACTATCGATAGGGGTATTATCGAGCGACGATAACGTCGGTGCGATATAGATGAGCGTGTTTGAAATTTAAGAAATCGTTCGAACGGAAATTTGAGAAAATAGATTGTGAATCGAATGATAAGTTGAGAGTTTGTTGAATGACTTCATCCCTGAGTGGTGTATGCGATAGCCTCAGGGATGTCGATTGATCGATTGAGGATACGGGGTGTCAATGAGTCTATCAGCAAGCGTCGCGTTATGCAAAGCCGTAGATTGAATATCGTTGAATAAGTTGTAGTCTTGAAGATAAGAACGAATCGATTCAAACAAATTAGAGATGACGCGCACGGGACAGTGCTTGCGCGAGTATGAAATGCAAAATGATTGAGTAGGTGAAATCGAATCGAGGAAAAGTTATGGTGTACGAGTGGATGACTTGATCGAGAAAATTGATACGGATCGTATACGAAAAGTTAAGCACGACGGAAAGATAGCGTGCATGAAAAGTTTAATTCGAATGTTTGAAAATGACTTTGAGGATTTAAATGGATGTTGTTCGATGATTTGAGTTAGCAAGGAATGGTGTGATTTGAAGGAAAATGTTGCTCGATGACTTAAGATAGATGGATGAACAATACGTAAATTTGGGTTTGAGGAAATTGATGTTGTAAATGATTCGAGGAATAATGATCGAACTTGATCTTGAATGTCGAGGAGATTATCCAGTCGGATGATAGCATCAGTCGCACGACTTGAAATTCGTTGCAAAGGAAGATCGTCAGGTTACGCATATCGTTGATAGTATTGAGGCGTATCAAAGATCGATATGCGACAACTCAGGGGCACTCTAATTCGAGGAATGACGTTCGTGCAAGTGTTATTGTTCTGACGGATGCTATACTTAGGATTTTGATTGAAATAAATGTGGATGAAAACAGAAGTGTCTTGATGGTTACGCGGATAACCACAGCGTCGGCATTCTTGTCTTGCGTGAGCGCAACTTTAGCCTCGCACATGCGTCGCGTCGGATTTGGGGCGATCGTTCCGCGTGAGCGCTGACATGGTGATTCATGTCGCGGGAATGATCGAACTCGAAAAATCAAGACGCAACAACTTTGATTGTCTCGACTTGTTGGTTTGATGCGAAGAAAAATTCGAGGATGTTTGGACTTGCAATTGATGATTGAGTAAACTTGAGGATTGAATAGATCCAATCTACGTATCGAGAATGAATAAGTCTAGACACAAAACAAGTGTTACGTTCCAATGAGGATGATTATCCCGCGGGAGCGTACATGGTGATTCATGCCCACCGTGGATAATCTGACTCGCGTGAGATTGGGACGCAATATATTGTTAAGCTAGATGACCTTATGATCGAATACGTGAATTGACTGAGCGGGACGGGGGCACTACATCATACACCACTCCGAAAAAGTTTCGTCCCGAAACTAACTGAGCACTTACTTATCGACTTATCACTTTATTCAACATTCAAGGACTCTCGCACACACTACTCCTATACGTTCCCTCAATCCGAGCCATGCTCGCACTACCATCAATCTTTTCCTTGAAACACGATTTCAAAATCTTTGACACTTTTACATTCCTCTAGTCTCACTTGAGACAACGTATCACTTAGTTGGATCGTGCACATATTCCAGGCGTCCCAAAAATACATGCATTTCAGCCGAGCATCGTGATAGAGAATCCGCCATCACCACTCGAGTCAGATCGTACACATATTCAAACGTCCCTGATATACTTGCATGTCAATTGAGCCTCGTGAGTGGTGCCTCCACAATTCCTATCTTTTTGCGCCGGGACGTCTGCTTAACCGCTAGGCTATATCTTTAGGCTAAGGTAATCGCATGTTTTCAACTTGCACAAGTAGGCTTGATAATAAAAGAGACGAATCCACATAGATAAGGGAATAATCCCGACGGGTCGAATTGAGTTAGAATATGGAAAGGTCCAATGGTCGGCTTAGAGTTGGTGCACGGCGTGCTTTGAAAATGACACTCTGTCCTTCGTCCCGTGGCTTGGGAGAGGAAAAAGTTGGTCTTCGGCACAAAACTATGAAATAGCCTAAGTCATAGCGTCGCCCGCGTAAATGCTCGATAATGCATGCACGCTTCCACGATGCAAGGCTTGGCATAGCCTTTGCTCGTCCCACGAGCTAAGTTGCATCGTGCGGCTTGTGGCATAAGTCTAGGCACCCAAATAACTTGGTTGTTCAAAGTCGATCGCGTGCACGGCACATTCCCTCGACGCAAGGCTTGACGCAGCCTTTGCTCGTCAAGTTGATGTACGATTAAGTTAGGCTAAGTGATTCTAGGCGACCAAAGACATTCTAAGCACTGTCCCATGTTTTCTACGGTTGTCGATATTACTTGGTTTCACGATCATAAGGCCTATAATATAGAGTATGACTTGGACGGTGGTGTCGCATAGAGTTCAAGTTGGTTTAAGGCACGATGTCACGGACTCAAGTATTTTTGACGCACGGGCCACGGTTGATTTAATTGAGTAAAAGGAGGGCTTTCAAATAGTCGTTCCTGAGTCGAATGAAATGATAGGACAAGAAGGAAGAATGCTCACGACCATGGGTCGTCGAGGTGGTCTCAGATGTGAGAAGTATTGAACTTGGCCCTGGAAGAGATGTAACACTAGAAGTAGAATGACTGTGTGAGACGTCAGTTCGAGTCGAGTCTTGCATGGTCATTGGACAACTTGTACAAGGTGAGTTATGTTTCTCGAACGGCGACCCAGGCGGCCAATGGGACCGTTTCGATAGACATTATTAGCAGTGCTGGATGACCGCACAGGTTAGGCGGGGACTTGTAGCAGAGCTCGCTACTCGCGCTGGCAAGGGACGTCCGTCTAACAAATGCTATGGTGTCCAGGATAGCGTTGGGCGCTAGTGACTAGTTCATATAGATGAGTCGGCATGGACGGCGATCCGCGTGTATGTCTTTGGATTGAGTCGAGTATTGTGTGCAATATATCAATGAGTCGAGTCGAACGCGTGAACGATTGAAAGACAATGTTTGTGCCTAAGATTTGGCTGCAACGAAGACACCTTGCTTTGGCACGAGATGTAGCGTCAAGTCTTAAGTTGTCGACATATAAGTTGCATAAGTTGGATTTGAGTTATCTTGAGTTTAAGTCAGGAAACGCCGTAAGGCAAAGTCAGTTGAGTTACACTTAGTCCACAAGTCTTGATTGGGTCAAATGGTGATTAAAGTAGCAAGGGCCGCGAGGCGACAATATGGTTAAGTCACACTGAGTTTGCGAGGCACGGCACAATGGACTTGTAGCATGACCACAAGGAAATTGGGTACTATCGCGTAGTTGCGTCTCTGATTTTGGGCCGTAAGACAAACACGACTTGATAGGTTAACGTTGTTGGTACGAGAAGGGGTCTAGAGGCAAAGTATGAGTTAACTTTGTTGTTGCAAGCACGGGATGGTCTAGAGACACAAAATAGGCCAAGGCGTCGGTCCTAAAACTGATCCTAAGACAAGAATAGAAAGACAATCAAAAGGATTATGTTGCACAAAGTAAATGAACGTGTCGGTTTTGTATGGGTGGGCGAGGAGCTCATTCCACCAGTACAGTTGAGTACTGACACCCACACAGTTTTCATGTGTAGGCACAGGTAGAAGCTCGTGGCGCGAAGTTCGCTTGGATGCGTCGAGGCACGGAGTTCCTTGGCGATTCGAGGCATGCGGCCGCGTGGAGTCAAGACTTATACGGGACATAATGTATGGACGTCGCCTATCTGAAGCATCCGTTGGTTCAAGACATGTATTGAGTGATGAGAGAGAGAGAGCTGAGCGGCTTGTAATGTGAGATGAGTAAGCTTGAGTGATTGTAATCTTAGCCTTATGCCACATTTGTAATCTTCGTTCAATATCAATAAAGAGCCTCTTTTGAATGACTTGTGTTTTGTTCTAAATTTTCGCTGGCAAAACCAATGTCTCTGCTTGGGACTTCTGTGCGACGATCCCGTCGCAGCCGCTGTAATCAGCCGTTATGGAACCTGCCTTGCACGAGCGCAATCTAGGCTCGTGCGGCATCAGGCCTTAGCGATGACGATCGCTCCTACGGGAGCGGGACATGACAGTACGTGTACCCTAAGTATGAAACCACATCGGCTCGTAGAGTCCTAAATCTAGATTCATCCTTAGTGTAATGCATCAAGCAACAATCATCATACCACGTTATTCCTACTGACCATTTACTATGACTATGCTGGGTTAGAATAGTACTAGCACGTGTTAAGGTAATCGAGTCAGGAATATGGTCAAACAATCAAGGATAGACTTTCTGCGCATAAAATATGATCTCTACGCAAATTTGCACAAAATAAGGGTCTCTACGCAATTTTGCACACAACAGGGGTCTCTACGCAATTTTGCATACAAACGGGGACCTCTATGCAAAAATATGCATAAAATGAGCATTGGCGTAAAAATACACGCAGAAAAGGATGAGAAACTACACACAGTGGGAGCACAATGAGAAATATGAATTGGCATAATAATGAGAAAGGGAATTGGCGTATAATAACTACGCCTAGTGGAAGTACAATGAGAAATGAAAACTGGAGTATAATAATGAGAAAGAAAATTGGCATACAATAATTACGCACAGTGGAAGTAAAATGAGAAATGGGAACTGACGTATAATTGGGAATCGTCGTCCCAAACAGCACGTTCAACCATGGATTCACAAGAAACTTGTAATGGCTATAACTTCCTCTCTGGGACTCAAAATCTAGCGAAACAAAAGCCAAAACTGCATGAAATTGAATCATCTACCACATGGACAACTGATTTTCAAAGATACCAAGTTTTGATAGAACATTTCCCTAAAAACCCATAAAACCCTATATTAGAAACCTAGATCTACACCAAACTAGCCATCAAAATCGAAATCACCAAGTTCTAAATATGTAGAGGAAGTAAGGATGCATAATATAGACTAAAAATATGCAAAGAAATCAAAGAAACAAAAATGAGCATGTGACCTCTCTATTAGTGCAAGATGTACTTGCCTATGGTTGGTAGAGAAAAATTAATATTAGTGAATAAGGAGAGAGAAGAGAATATATAGGGGTGGGGGTTGGCTCCACTAAACCCTAACCCTATTCCAATGTCTAACCCAAGTTAAGTCTAAATGTTAAGCCACATGATCATAAGCAATTAAAACAAAACAAATAATCATGTACATGAATAATGTAGAAAAAATACGTATACCGGGGACGAGGAGTGACAGACTCGATACGACATAGTCAACACATCAGCACAAAGTCAGCACCTCATATCTCAACTCTTCTCGAACAACAATGACGTCTGGATTTTATCATTTGTTATGTATTTTATGTTTCTTTTATAGGACAAATGTGCATTGGGTCGTGTTGGCACTAGGAAGCCCAAACCCAAAGCCTAAACAAATATCCTAGTCCACCAAACCAAATTGGCCAAAATCCACTGGTCTATACAGATCGAACTCGGTCCCTCTGACCCAATTTGCTATTTGACCGTTCCCTTATGAAGATTAGGCTTCAAACATTCGAATTTATGAACGTTAGGGGATCGAACTCTGCCCGAACTCAGCCCTTATAAACCTATAAATTGGAATTGAATTTCCCATTGTTTTTCACAAATTCTTTCAATCTTCACTTGCCTATCTATTTGAGCTATAAACCTTCTCCATTCCCAAGATCAACTCCTACCTTCTAGTGCCAACGCGGTTCCAATTTTATAAGTCTGATCGAGTTGTAAAGCTTGGATTTCCAAGTGTTTCTATTTATACATTGTTTGAAGTCGGCAAGCTCTTCGTATCAAAAGCTTGTAGTTTTGAAGTCGTCTTACCCTTCAAATCAAAGCATGAGGTGTAAGAAGTCGTAAGCCCTTCAGATCAAAGCTTGTGTTTCACTGATAGTGAATTCAACACCGAGAAAGAGTTATCGTGACTGGACTAGTTCTCTTAGAGGAAAACCATATAAACCTCGGTATTTGCGTTTGCTCTTCTTAACTCTTTTACTTTATGCAATTTTACTTGATATATCGTTGTAGTTGGTTACTAAATTTTTTAATTGGTGATTATTTTCGCTGCACTCTATTCACCCCCCTCTAGAGTTGCCTCATGATCCACAAGTGGTATTAGAGCAAGGTTCTCTTAAAAGGTTTAACACCCTAAGAGTTATACAAATGGCAACCGTGAAATCTATCTTCACTGGAGATGGCCGATCCACAAATAGGCCACCCCTATTTGATGGTACCAACTACAGTACTGGAAAACACGTATGAGCTTATTTTTAAAATCACTAGATTTTGATTTATGGTTATGTGTTATCAACTATGTTACCTGGACTCGGGTACGGGTGTCGGGTACGGGTACATATCCAAGAGTCGGGCCCTTCAAACTCATAATTGAAGGACACACAGACTCGGCTAAAAAGGATCCAAATTTTGGGTACGGGTACGGAAATATGACTAAGGTTTCGTAAAAAGACAACCAGTAATTATAAATTACTAGTAAACTTTACTCAACTAGTTGAATAAGTCCCTAAGGGACCGTCCCTTCAGCTCCCCTACTACTTAACTACCAGTCTACCATATTAAAATAAACTATCTACACCATTACCACATTAAAATAAACTATCTACATCACTACCACATTAAAATAAACTATCTACTTCACTACCAGTCTTTCGATTGTCACCATGAAGGATCCGATTGTCACCATGGAGGATCGGATACGGATTCCATACCCATACCCATGTCCTAAAGGGTCGACACGGGTACTTCTCCTTAAAGTGGAGAGTCCGGGTAACATAGGTTATCAATGGCTACAAAAAGTCTACTGTCACCACCATTCTCACTTCCACTATAGGTGACAAGCCATGTGATACTTACACGAAGGAGAAAAGGAGTTAGCTAGCCTTGATGCAAAGCAATGAATGCTCTTTATTGTGTTGTAGACATAAATATACAATCGTATTACTACTTGCACAACATCTCATGGAATCTGAAAACTGCTTAAAGCTACTCATAAGAACAGGCACGAAAGTGAAGCTAGCAACACCAAAGAAGAAGAAAATCCTTGCATTATGGAATTGGGATTTGAGGTGCAACACAACTAGGGGTGGGCACGGTCGGACCGGGCCCAAATTTTATGGACCCGAACCAGACACGTTAATTGGCAGGGCGGGACGGGTCTGGTCCAAAAAAATTGGAACCGGAACGGGCTCAACCCGTTCGAAACGGGTCCGAACCGGGCCGACCCGCGGGTCCAAATACGTCCAAAAAAATTAAAAAAAATCTAGAATAGTAAACATTTACATATATTCTATTATCTTAAGAACAAAACAAGTCTTATGTCTTCCAAAATTTCTAAAATTTGTCTACTAAACAATAACTTGTTCTATTATCTATAAACTATAATAGCAAAAAAATGCTAAAATTGATAAAAAAAATACATACCCCTAGAAACGGGTCGGTCCGGGGTCCCGTTTATTTTGAAAATAGGACCCCCCTTTAGTGTCACACGACCCGCTCCGGCCTGCCCTGTTTAAATTTCAAATTTTAGGAACCGACTTGTTTGAACATTTTACGGTTCGGGCCGGGTCGGAACCGCGGATCTTGAAACCATATGTCCACCCCTAAACACAACCCCTTATATGAATAAGAGCTTGTATGTTACAATTGCAAGAAGACGAGCCACATCAAGGAGGATTGTCATATTGCTAAAAAGGAGAATCGTTACGAACGATCGAACAAAGAAAGATCGTCGTCTCGCAAGTACGCTAACACAAGCATGTGGTGTGAAAGCGAAGCAAGCGACTCTGAAGAAGAAGAAAACCCTCATTAAGCTGCAAATATATGCTTAATGGAATTATCCAACGAGGCACAGAATAATATTCTTTTTGAAGAGAATGAATTCTCTTATGATGAATTATTTGACGTTTCCAATGATTTATTTGATGATTACAAGAAAGTTCTAGATAGGTATAAGCAAGCTAGAAAAGATATTCTATCATATAAACTTGAGAATGAAAAGTTTACTTGCTCATTAAATGATGCTAGAGACGCTTCTACTTCTGATAACTCTGCTGAAATCTCCACACTTAAGTTTAGATTGCATGAGGCACTTGAATGCATTGAGAAAAGCACTCACAAAAATGCTAAACTTAAAGGGTATTAAATTCAGAAAAAAAGAAGTATTCTAGTGCTGTACTTAGAATTGATGCTCTTATTGCTCGGTATGTTGAGATCTGTGCTAAATCTAAAAAGTTAGTGATTAGACTGGAAAAGCAGGTAGTACAAACTATGACTCAGTCTAACATAAGACACGTGACACATTACAAAGTCACACACGATAGATCTTTTATAAAGGAAGCGAGCAAAGCTAAAGCTTCACATAATCATGCATTTTATTACAAGTATTCACGCACATCATATCACACCACATCTACACCTAGTACTAATGTGTATATTTCTTGTCATTATTGTGGTATAAATGGACACATTTTTTCTAGTCATTGTCAGATTATAAAGCTTGTTGATATAAAACTGTACAAATGGGCTTCCAAAGCTAACAAATGTTGATCCAAGTCTTGGATACTAAAGTCTTCGTCTAATATTTCAGATGTAACTACTTATGCTGAACCATAGAAGCATGAAATATATTGGTGATTACAAAACTACAAATGTCATCCTCCAAGCAATTACACCAACACAAGTGTGGCCACTTGAGCCACTTTGGTAACGTGCTAATAGATAGCATGGTTTTTTCATAAAAAGTTAGGACTTTGAGACCGTATGACATTGCTTAAATTCTTTTTAATCTTCGTTTATTAAAGTAGAGATTATTTTTCGGTACACGCCGAAAGCGTCCTTCTGTCAAAGGTGTAAATAGTCTTAAGCGACACGGTACTTAAGTGTCTTCGGACCACCACTAGCTGGAAACCGGTCCCTACATTTAATCCAAGATTGATCAACACTTTATAAATTAAAGATTTATTTAGGTCTTTTAGCAACTGTTATTCAATTTTTTGTATATTTAATATGTTGCTTCACTCTTTTGTTTTTCTGTTTTGTCTTTTGCTTCACCATTTACTGGGGAGATATCCATTTTGATCAAGTGACAAAGGGGTAGAAACCAATACAACTACTGAACCGTAAAGACAAATGCTCACAAATTGCGCGCGGGGGGGGGGGGGGGGGGGGCATTGTACAAGCATGGTATTGGTATATCGTATCGCGTAACGGCCATGGTTTGTCAATTATTAAAATGGAGGAGATTGTTGGCCCAAATAGTCATTGGTTAACTTGATTATGATATTGGTCGAACCATGACTTGATATGACTCGATATGACATAGTCAGCACATCAGCACAAAGTCGGCACTCCATATCTCAACTATTCTCGTGCAACAAAGACGTCTGGATTTTATCATTTGTTATGTATTTTATGTTTCTTTTATAGGACAAATGTGCATTGGGTCGTATTGGCACTAGGAAGCTCAAACCCAAAGCCTAAACAAACATCCTAGTCCACCAAACCAAATTGGCCAAAACCCACCAGTCTATACAGACCGAACTCGGTCCCTCTGACCCAGTTTTCTATTTGACTGTTTCCTCCTGAAGACCAGGCTTCTAACGTTCGCATTTATGAACGTTAGGGGATCGAACTTTGCCAGAACTCGGTCCCTTATAAACCTATAAATTGGCATTGAATTTCCCATTGTTTTTTACCAATTCTTTCAATCTTCACTTGCCTATCTAGTTGAGCTATAAAATCTTCTCTATTCCCAAGATTAACTCCCAGCCTTCTACTGTCAACGCGGTTCAAATTTTAGAAGTATGATTGAGTTGTAAAGCTTGGATGTCCAAGTGTTTCTATTTACACTTGTTGTTTGAAGTCGATAAGCTCTTTGTATCAAAAGCTTGTGGTTGTGAAGTCGTTGTGCCCTTCGGATTAAAGCACGAGGTGTAAGAAGTCACAAGCCCTTCAGATCAAAGCTTGTTTTTTACTGATAGTGAATTCAACACCGGTGTTTGCGTTTGCTCTTCTTGACTCTTTTACTTTACGCAATTTCACTTGCTATATTATTGTAGTTGGTTACTGTTTAATTTTTTAATTGTTGATTATTTCTGCTGCACTCTATTCACCCTCCCTCTGGAGTTGCCTCACGATCCAGGTGAGGTTGTTATGATATTTGTGAACCTTTGGAGGAGTATTTCGATATTGTCGCCTAGACCTGACATTTGGTTTCGTGATTGTGTTGGTGGAGTTTGCTCTTGTATTGGCACTAGGTGATTTGTGTTGGGATGATTTGGCGAGTACCCTTTGGTGATTTGGTATGGTCTTCCTTACTCAACCTTTCCTTTACGACTTTTGTTTCTTCTTCGACTTCGGGTATCTTTTATTTTTGACTCGACTATTTGTGTCCTTATGGCAATGACTCCGACATCTTCCTTTTCGATGCGAGTGCCTAGGGTGCTAGGCAAATGGGTTCTCAATGCAGACCTGAGTATTATGTGGCTAGATATGTCTGTTAATTGCTTCAGCGAATGGTTCAGCTTGCTAGTTCAGGAAATGTGTTAACTTATTACATGATAATAATACCTTTAAAGTAAATGTCTATCTTGCAAACATACAAGAACAGTAACAAGAAAAATCCTTATCTAATCTCTTAGGAATATCTCATTTCTTAATAAAACTTTTCTCTTATTGCTTCTCATCAATCTCATGTTTTTATCCCTTTAGATACACAATTTTATTTTTCTCCGGATGGTTTCTTGACTGGGTCCAATCTTCACATATAGCATGGCTGGTTTAAATTTTAAAACTGTATGAAATTTTGTCTTGTGCTTCAAAGGTGTCATACAATAATATAAAATTTTGTAAGCAGTTCTTGTTTCTGACCATAGTGCCTTGATATAATGAAAATGTCATCTTTAATGTCACTTTCATGCTAATGATAGATTCTAATATCTGAATTCGTTGGTGCTTTGATTAAGTTTAAATGTTCCCCCATCCCTTCTTGTAGTACTTTATTAGTTACAGTGTACATAATCTGACTGTACTATTATTGTTTATCTTTTCTCCTATACCATGGAAGTAATGTTTTTCGTTGTCTCCTTAATTAAGACAATATTTGTTGGAACATAACATACAATATGAATCTTATTTCAACTCTATGGAACCTCATTCTAATATGGACATAAAAGCTGACCCTTGATTCAAGCCTATGCTGATAGGAATTAGATCTTATCCTCACTCTACCCTGACACTAATTACTACCCGCTTATGCATGGAAATAATCACATCAAGTATAGATACTACTGCTAACATTTTGTTTTTTTATTCTAAACACCAAATTTTATCCCTAGGAACCCTATGAAATGACTGCTCCAAATCCATAAATACCATTTGTAGATCTCTTTTATTGTAGGCAGCAGATGAAATCCTGAGAAACAAAAGTGTTGGAAGCTTCTTATATCTATCAGTGAGAAAAACATTTTTTTATTTTAGGTGACATTTTGATAATATTCCTACCGATGTTAGGCAGCAGATGAAATCCCAAGGAACAAAAGTGTTTGGAAGCTTATTATACTTATTCTTGAGCTTATCTATCAGTGAGAAAAACATTTCTTATTTTAGGTGACATTCTGATAATATTCCGATGTTCTTGGTGTAAGTTTATTTGGCCCCGCCATAGTACCCTTTGGTTTACCAGGTCACATATATGCATGGCTCTAAATCCATAATCAAATCCTCAACTTTCTTATACGGCTAACGCACACTAGCTACAGTACAAAAGAATTATACCTTGCTCTTTAGATCATCTTCCTAGGTTCAGATTTGCTAAGGTTGGTATGTTACCTTCTTATGATGCTTTTGGTTCATTAGTGGCTGTTTGGTGTGCGGGAGGTAGGAGGAAACTCCTCCCTTAGGAAACGTAGAAAGTTTCCTTATTCTTCTTTGTTTGGTTAATGGAAAAACTTGGGTAAAAGTGAGTATAATTATTGTTTTGGAGTTCTCGTCTCTTTCTTTCCCTCACATCTTTTCTTTCTTCCCATTTTCTCCAAAAAATGTGAAAAGTGAATGAATTGGTTAATTAATTAATTAATTAAATTAGTTAACTAATTAGTTTAAGAATAATATTAATTAATCACAGGCTTTGTTGTTGTTGTAATTACTAGCTATTTACTTAATATAAGTATTACATTAGTTACAATATTAAATTAGTTAATTAAACAATATTAGTTAAATAATATTAATATAAGAGAAATAATGTTGTGAGTAAGTAGTTATTATTTTAGTTAGTAAAATATTATATATTAAATGGGTAGTAATTTTAGAAATAATTATTTAGTTAATTTTATCCTTCTTAGTATTAGTACTATTTTCATATTATTTAACTAATTCATAAATAAATAATTAGTTATTATTAATAAATAAGTAAACTAGATAGTTAATTAATAGTAAGTTATTAATTATATCAATTCATTTGTATTCATAAATAAGTATTAAAGTAAATTCTTAGTAAATATTAGGTAACCAAGATAATTAATTAACATTAGTAAATACATTATTAATTACTTAAATATATTATTAATATTTAATTATCAATTAGATAGTTAATTATTTTTAGTAATTGGTAATGTTCTTCCCCACTTCCTTCCATATTAGCTATCTAACAACAAACTGGAAGGAGAGGACGAGAAAGAAGAAGAAAGTAGTCTCTCTACATTCCCACTTAGATTTGCCCTTTCTCTGTTTCCTCCCACCTCCTTCATAGCAATAATCTCTTAAACTAGCTTGAACTAATGATTTTTTTTTTTCAGTCCTATATTTGTATTAGTTTCAGTTTTTTTTTTTTTTTTTTCTAACAGAGGAATTTTTTTGGTTGTTATGGTAGTTTTTTACTACAAGACCACTTGCCTGTGATCCTTCAAGCTTGCCCAAATATCCTGCAAGCAAGGAATTTGATGCAAAAGTGCGGGATGAGGAAGCTAGAAGGTCTGTATAAGTATTAGTTTGTTTCTATTGGAAGGTGTGATTTGGTGGAAAATTTACATATTCGTTTCCTAAAATGGTAGCTATCTGATAGTTTGGGCTGCATTATCATTTTCTGAGGCTATATTACCTTTGGTTAAAAGTATCAGTTCAGGAGCATGATTAAGATAATCTGGGATTTTCTTGTTCATGCCAACCCCAAAAGTTCGGGATAAAGGCTTTGTTGTTGTTGTGGAATTTTCTTGTTCATTCTGAATATTTTTTAGTTTCATTAGCTATGCATTTTTCTCAGCTACTTATTCTTTCAGTTGGTGGATGGAAAAAATACTTTTGAGATTTTTTTGAGACTGCTTTTGAGAAGTATAATATGTGATTTCAGAAGTTAAGAGTTCATCCCCATAATAGAAGTTCTATGCAATGTACATGGTTTGTTAATGAGATTTGTACTGGTTCAGATTAAAACCACATGCATCTGTCGGTATACTTGTCGGGAATGCCGTTCATTTCACTTTTAAACTTGATGTGTCATAGAGATGAAGTGTGTTAAGTATATTAGTATTGGACTTTAGTCCTACATTGCCTAGAACAAAAATAAGAGGGGTTAGCCTCTCCTATGTATATGTGGCTCCCCTTCATTAATAAAGTTATCCCATTATTCTAAACGCTACATGGTATCAGAGCCAAAACCTTAGCTGTCATCCACCCCCCTCTCTCTCTCTCCATAAAACCCTAGAACCCCAACCTCCCCCACTGCTGCCCCCTGCTGTTGCTCCCCCTACTGCCCCCTTCATTAATAAAGTTATCCCATTATTCTAAACTCTACATGGTATCAGAGCCAAAATCCTAGCCGTCATCCACCCCTCTCTTTCTCTCCACAAAACCCTAGCACCCCCACCCACCACTGCCGTCCCCCTGATGTTGCTACCCCTACTGCCGCCCCCCCCGCCCTCCCGCCCCCCTGCTGTTGCTGCTCTTCCCCCAACCGCACCCCCTGCTCCCCTGTCAGCCGCCCCCAGGGTATTGCAGACCTAAAGAAGTTTCTTAGAGAACAATTGCAAACCAAAGATATAGGGTCATTGAACTACTTCTTGGGGTTCCTAAGGCACTAGTCTAGTGGTAGTACGTAGGGCCATCCGAGCACAGGTTTCGGGTTCGAATTCCTCCTTGGGCGGCTGGGTGGCTTTGAGCCACGATCCAACTTGGAGAAAGGACACCTTAAAAAAACTTCTTGGACATTGAAGTCATACGGGGTAAACGGGACATTGTAATGTCCCAGAGGAAGTATGTGCTGGACACACTAAATGATGCATGAATGAGGCAAGCTAAGGGAGCAAACTCTCCCATGGATCCAGGGGCAAAATTACTTCCAGATGAGGGGATCCTGATGACCAATCCAGATCAGTATCATCGAGTGGTAGGAAAACTTAACTACTTGACGGTCATAACTCGGCCAAACATCTCTTTCGCCGTAAGTGTCGCAAGTAGATTTATGGCTTCTCCAAGAATTTCATACTGGCAAGTAATTATCAGAATTCTGTGCTATCTAGTCAAGAATCCGGGAAAAAGGAATTCAGATGGAGAATCATGGACATACTCGTATTCAGTGCTTTACTGATGCAGATTAGGGTACAAGTCTGACAGATCGACGGTCTACGTCTGGCTACTTGGTATTCATTGGCGGAAACTTGGTATCGTGGAAGAGCAAGAAGCTGAATGTAATAGCACGGTCAAGTTCAGAAGCAGAGTATCAAGTCATTGCTCATGGCATAATAGAGGTGTTATATATGAGCATCTTCTACAAGGATTGGGAGAAGAAGCAGGATCGAACACAGCAAATATGTGGTGTGATAATCAGTCTGCTATCCATATTGCTACCAATCCTGTATTTCATGAAAGGATGAAGAATATTGAATCGACATCCACTTCGTCCGTGATGAGTGTACAAAGAGGATGATAAAATTTTACCATGTGAGGACTGGTGATCAGATAGTAGATATCTTCATGAAGCCTCTTTTGGGTCCTTGGGTTCAATTTATATGTAACAAGCTGGACATGATTGACATCTATGTTCCAGCTTGAGGGAGGGTGTTAAGTATATTAATAATATTAGTAGTGAGCTTTAGTCCCATATTGCCTAGAATAAAAGTGAGAGGGGTTAGCCGCTCCTATATATATGTAGCTCTCGTTCATTAATAAAGTGAGAGGAGCTAAGTTACTTCCAGACGAGGGAGTCCTGATGACGGACACTACGACGAATAGCAGTGCTATAGACATTAGTGTCGAAAATGCAATGACGGGACCATCGGGCACTAGCACGACGATTAGACGGACTAGAGGGCTACTCGACATGGCGGTAGAAGGTTGAGAAAATGCTTCGGAGAATGCGGTTGTCCAAACATCTGACTGACAACCCTCCAGCAGAGAATAATTCTATTTTTGAGCAATGGGAGACAGATGATAGTCGACTGTTTACACAGTTGATGAATTCAATGGAACTATCGATGACATGGTTCAGAATACGCATTCCATAAAGGAATTATGGGAGGTTCTGGCATCGACATTTGATGGAAAATGCGATTTGTCTCGTCTATGACTCGGTCGTTGGTATATACGAGCAAATCAGGGAGACAAATCTCATAAGGACCATTTTCGGACCTTTAAGACTGACTGATGAGATCGATCGCGTATTACCTCTAATGACGGATATCAATGAAGCAAGGGCTCAACGTGAGCAACTTTATGTCATGGCATATCTTGCCTCTCTCCGTCCTGATGCGGATTCTGCTCGCTCTCAGATCATTGCTGGATCTGATGTTCCGTCTCTGATAGAAGCTCACTATCGTGTACTTCGAGAAGCGAAAGTCGTTGAGACTACTCCGGGTGATGCTCCTGCTGATCGATCTGCTCTTGGTGCTGCTCGTGTTGGATTTCGTGGTGGTTATGGTGGACGACATGGTGGCCGAAATGCTGGTCGTGATGGGGGACGAGGCAATGACGGTCGTGATGGAGGAAGACCGCGCACATGCTTCAACTATGGTCATCATGGCCATTTCCTTTGGTAGTGTCCTAAAGCTCTTGCTGTCAATGTTACATCAGATGTTCATGATGATGGCATTCGATCTGTTCAGATGACTGCAGAGTCATATACATATTTTCTTGACTTTTAAGCTCAACGTCGTGGTGAAGTGTCCACATCGGGATCCACATCCGGGTACTCGGCAGCAATAGTCAGGTCAAAGCAATGAGTGCTCGACTTTGGTGCGTCTGCTCACATGACTGGCAACACAGGTATGATTCATAATTATGTCTCGGTAGGTCGTGTTTCCAATTTTACTGTTGCCAATGGTATTTCACTAAGAGTCCGTAAATATGGAAGTGCTCGTCTCTCCCGGACTGTCACTCAATTCCGTCTTACATACACTAGGAAACCCGTTCAGTTTACTTTCAATTAGTTAGATTACTCGAGACATGCATTGCTCGGTAACATTTTTTTCTGATGGTTGTGTTTTTCAGGACCTCAAGACTAGGAAGACTATCGATAAGGGACATGTGGCTGGAGGCTTGTACCTGTTTGATGTACCTCTTCTGTTGTCTGTGCCGGCTTGAAACTCGATTCTTTCGAGGTACATTATCAGTTAGGCCATCCATCAATGCAAGCTCTCCCAAAAAATGTACCCATCTTTAGATATTCCTACTTTCTTTCATTGTGAATCGTGTAGTTTGGCTAAGCATCACCGGGTTCCCTATCCGATGAGTCATAATAAAATTGTATCCGCTTCTTTCGAGTTGGTACATTCTGATATATGGGGACCTTGTTCGGTTGAATCAATAATGGGTTTTCATTACTTTGTTACATTTGTTAATGATTATTCACGTGTCACTTTTGTTTATTTAATAAAAAATAGCTCCGAATTATTTGACTTTTGGTGCAATTTTTATGTCAAAATTAAAACACAATTTGGTGTTCCAATTAAATGTCTTCGAAGTGACAATGGTCGTGAGTATGTATCTCGTGAGTTCACTACTCATCTGTTCCACAATGACATCATTCACCAAACTTCCTATCCTTACACACCACAACAGAATGGTGTGTCAGAGCGCAAGAATCGTCATATCTTGGACACACCTCCAAGAGATTTTGGTTAGATGTGGTACTTACAGCTTACTATCTTATTAATCGCATGCCATCGTCAATTTTTAATGTTACCACTCCCTTTTTTCGAGTTATATCTCGATAGAGAGCTCTTTCCTTTACCTCTCAAGATTACCCGACCGACTCTTTCTAATTTAGATCCTAAGGCAATCCAGTGTGTTTTTCTTGGGTATCTTAAAATCAGAAAGGGTATCAATATTTTCCCCCAACCTTGAAGTAGTATTTTTTTTCTCTCGGGAATCGGGATGTTACCCTTGTTGAAACCTCGTTTCCTCCACTTCCACAAACTACGGATCCAGTTCCACATCTTTACCCTGAAGAGGACTTCTTGTTATTTCATGTTCAAACATAACAGTCCCCCATAAGGGTGCCCTACCCTGTCGAACCAGTATCCCGGTCCGATGGTCTGCAAACATCGGTTCAGTCAGTACCGACGTCGCTCGAACGTACATCGCAGATAGTACCTACGGTCACAGAACCATCATCCTCTTGTAGTTTCATTGATTCGCCTCCGCTTGTTCCTCCATCATCTTTGCCTATTCCGCCAGCACCTCGCCCTCGTCATGCATGTCGTGATCATCCCTTGTATGTTGACAACTATAAAGGACTTACCTGCCACAGTCAGTCTCTGGTGGCTACTATTGATAGGATTTAGATTCCTAAAAATGTTGAGGAGGGTCTCAAACATCCCGGTTGGCGTGTTGCTGTGAACGAGGAGATGAAAGCTCTTTCAGAGAACCATACTTGGGACTTAGTCGATTTACCTCCTGGTAAACAGGCAGTGGGTTGCAAATGTGTATTCACGATAAAGATGAAACCGTATGGCACTCTTGATCGCCTAAAGACTTGTCTTGTAGCTAAAGGATATTCTCAGACCTATGGTGATGATTATTTTGAGACATTCTCTTCCGTTGCCAGAATGACATCTGGTCGTGTCCTTTTGGCTTTGGTTGTTCGCTATGACTGGCCATTGCTTCAGCTGGATATCATGAATGCTTTCCTCCACGGGGATCTTGATGAAGAAGTATATGTGATGCAACCTTCCGGGTTCATTACAAGGGAAGGTAAAGTGCGTCATTTGTGGAAGGCCCTCTATGGTCTAAAACAATAACCTCATCCGTAGTTTAGTCGATTTACACATGTAGTTACTCAGTTTGGCATGTGTCAATCAAAGAATGATCATTCGGCATTCTACCGACATACATCAGTTGGAAGGATACTACTTGGTGTCTATGTTGATGATATTATAATCACGGGAGACGACAACCAGGGCATTGTAGGCCTCAAGAAGTTTCTGGGAGAATAATTTCAAACCAAGGATATGAGATTATTGGACTATTTCTTGGACATTGAGGTCACATGGAGCAAGCGGGACATTGTAATGTCTCAAAGGAAGTATGTGCTGGACATGCTGAATAATGCAGGAATGATGCAAGTCAGGGGAGCAACCTCACCTATGAATCCAGGGACTAAGTTACTTTCAGACGAGGGGGTCCTGATGACCAATCCTAATCAGTATCGACGAGTAGTTGAAAAACTTAACTACTTGACAGTCATGACTCGTTCGAATATCTCTTTTGTAGTTAGTGTTGCAAGTAGATTTATGGCTTCTCAAATAGATCGACACTGGCAGGCAGTTCTCAGAATCCTGTGCTATCTAGTTAAAAATCAAGGAAAATGAATTCGAATGGAGAATCATGGACACACTCGTGTTGAGTGTTTTATTGATGTGACTAGGATGCAAGCCTGACAGATAGACGGTATATATCTAGCTAATCTATATTTATTGGCGGAAACTTGGTATCTTGGAAGAGCAAGAAGTAGAGTCTGATAGCACGGTCAAGTTCAGAAGCAGAGTATCGAACCATTGCTCATGGTACAACAGAGGTGTTATATATGAAGCATCTTCTACAAGAATTGGGAGAACAAGCAGGATCGAGCACAGCAGATATGTAGTGTGATAATCAGTCTACTATCGATATTGCTACCAATCTTGTATTTGATGAAAGGACGAAGCATATTGAAATCGACATCCACTTCGTTCGTGATGAGTATACAAAGGGGATGATAAAATTTTACCATGTGAGGACCGGTGATCAGATAGCTGATATCTTCACGAAGCCTTTTTTGGGTCATCGGATTCAATTTATATGTAACAAGCTGGACATGATTGACATCTATGCTCCAGCTTGAGGGAGAGTGTTAAGTATATTAATAATATTAGTATTGGACTTTAGTCCCACATTGCCTAGAACAAAAATGAGAGGGGTTAGCCTCTCCTATTTATATATAGCTATCCTTCATTAATAAAGTTATCCCATTATCTAAACTCTACAAAATGCATTTCCCTTTTGTAAAATTGTGTCATCTTACCTCTTCGTCTAGACTTTTTATAATCTAGGAGAACTTCGAGGGTGCTCCTTGCCAAAAAGTTGGTATAACTACCCCACAACTGGCTGCTAGGTTATATGGCATGACCCTCATGCTCATAGCTATCTTGATTAGGTATTTGATGACATGAAGTGGGCAGTCGGTCAAAAAACTTTGTCAAATTTTTATGGAATATTTCTATGCTCCATAGCAGGATACTACTAACATTATGATGGGAGGTGGATGATGATGACGACCTCTGGCAGGATACTACTAACAATCAACATGCTTAATCTTTTCAAAGCTCTAATCTACGCCATTCACTCATTTGGCATGGACTTGGCTAATTTTGCCTGGTAACTCCGTGGAATTGTTCTCTTTATGCTATATCACGTTGTTTCATGTCATCATATAGTTTCTACCAGTGTTTACTTGTTGGTTCATGAAAGCATAAGTTCAATTTTTCCAATGTTGAGTTGTGCTTGTAGGAGTGTATCTACGAGGTATGGAGAAGGTTGACTCCTTTAGACCCATAATGTATCTAAAGTTGAGGGACTCGTTTTTTCTCTAAGATTTTTTTTTTCTTTCATGCACAACTATTTTATACACACTCTTAATATGCTTAAGTATGCAAATCTATTTAATTAACTATAGAAAGTCGCGGCTTTTTATATCAAGGAAATCTTAGAAGAAAGCTAAAAGAACGTTTGGGTTTCATGTATCGAGCAAATCCTGGAAGATCGAGTGAATGTCGTGGCTATACAACCGTATATATCACAAAAGAAAATTGAAAGAACGACGGTCCTATTTGCCACTTAGCAGGTGGGAGGGAGAGAGGGGGGGGGGGGGGGGGGGGGGGGAGGCAAACTCCCCGAACTATTACTTTGTTTGTCACATTCCTTAAATGTTATGGGATTGTTATTCTTTTATGCTTTAGTATTGTATCTCGTAGAGATGAATGCAATTTCCTATAGCAAATTGTATCACCTTATTTCTTCCTGTACTTTTTATAGTTCAAAGAAATTTCGAGGGTGCTTCTTTGTTGCATGAACTTAAGATCGAAAAGGTATATTATATTATTGCTACCTAGGTTTTATGACATGATCCTCTCCTACTCATAGTTAGCTTGGCTAGAAATTTGACACCAACATAGAGGACTAATGTTAGGTTGGCAACCTATCGTTGTCAAATCTTCTATGGAGCTTTCTTATACTCCATAGCCAACTCCATTCTGATGGGAGAAAGCTTGGATGACGATGACTCATTTTACTTCACAAAAAGAGTCGAAATAAGAAATATAAAGACAGTTTTTAAGTGTCGTCGTCAACCAGACTCCCAAGAAAAAGAAGAGGCCATCATCCGCCAACACAATCCAAAGAGACGCCAAATAGTATAAATACCATGGAATATGTGGAAATAGGTCATATATATATATATATGTATAATATATATATATATATATATATATATATATATATATATATATATATATATAGGAGGGATCAACATCCCCTCACTTTTGCATCCCCAAGCATCCCCTCTTTTACATCCATTGGATCTTGTTTAAGTCATCTAATTTTAACCGTTGATTTTTCATTGGTTAAGATTAGATGACTTAAACAAGATTCAACAGATGTTAGCATGGGGATGCAGAAGTGAGAGGATGTTGATCCCTCCTTATATATATATATATATATATATATATATATATATATATATATATATATATATATAGTCCCAAATTGCAACAATGGTATGTGTTTACTCACCTGTTGATTTAAAATTTTACAGAATAGAGTGGAGAGACATATAGCGGTAGTGAGTATTAATCATACTTGGTGAAGTGATCAGCCACTTCAATTAGATCCTTTTGACATCTCTTTCTAGGACTTTTCTCAATTGGTTTACATGCAGGGTTAAACATTGTGTACAATTTTTCTTTTATGTTAATATACTAGATGCTGCGGGTTTTGGTGTAATTGTAATTATGGACAGTGAAGGTTGTAATATTTTGATTTTATGTGGAATCGTGGATATTGACATGTGACTAATGAATGCTTGAGGCTGTCTATTGTTGAGGTTGCCTTCAGTTAGCCTTGGCGATAGGGTCGGTATGACTGATTTTGGGTCGTGACAAACTCTATTTCATTTCCCGTTAGTCTTCCTATGTTCCAAATAACTAATATAATCCTTCTATCATGCATCAATTATGTACCTCGTTGCTTCATCTATACTATAGTCTCTTGTTTGTTTGTCACCACATTAGGGCATCAATGTGGTACCCCACTACTTTGGTAGGCCCTAGCCTGCTCTTGCTCAATTAACATTGCATCGGGGGATAATGATCCAATGCGTCGGTTACGGGAGATGACTTAGCAATCCATCATCATCATCATCCAAGCCTTCTTCCATCTTGAATAGGGTTGGCTATGGAACATAAGAATGCTCCATACAAGTTTTGAGAGTTTTATGACTGGTTGTCAGCCTGACGTTAACCCTCTATGATGATACCAAATTTCTAGCCAAGACAACTATGAGAATGAGAGAAAAATGTCATAAAACCTAAGTGGCTAGTTAGCATATTGATAAACCTACCTTTTGGATTGCAATAGAAGCTCATGCAACCAAGGAGCATTCTCCAAGTTCTCCTAGACTATAAAGAGTCTAGACGAAGAGGTAAGTTGGTACAATTTGTTATAGGGAATTGCATTCATCTCTATCCGTGCTTATTATTTATTGCACTGGGTAGGAATAATGCAACTCGTTGCTATTGAGGAATGCCCCAACGTGTATTATGTGAGGATTCATTTCATAGAGATCCATCGATGTTTTGTGTTCGTTGTCAGCTTACCTAACACAACCCCTTTACACTGACTTGGTACCGACAGTGAAATAATAGGATATTAAGCACATCACAGGTGAAGTTATTGGAATAACTTGGACATATTCAGTTCTTGTTATAACTAGATATTGTGGTCTTCCAGTAACCTAAAAGATTTGTAGACATTTTAGCAACTTAATTCTTTTATCATGGTCGAAAATTGTACATTCTGCCATGTTAGACCTTCTTAGGATCTAATATCTATATTGATCATATTATTGTGTTTCTTGTTGAAAAAAAATAAAATAAAAAATAAAATAAACTATGGACATTTACTCAATGGACTTTGGAAGAGTTTACACAACAATAACTATGCAATTTGCTTACATGTTGGCTGTCAGGATCATATGTTGTAATTTATGAATCAAGTCCCATGTAGAGCAAAGTTTAGGTGGTTTGAGAACCTGCTAATGATATGAATCCAGTAGACTGAAAACAATTTCCCAACTAAAATTTTCATGGACCACTGTATGAATCGCTCAACATGTCCTACATGTGTGGATATCCAATTTGTGGTTACTCTTCCAAACCAACTTACCTTTTAGGTGTTTTGCAAGACTCTTTCTTGTTCACTGCTGTAGTGTAACAGATTTCCCACCAACTACTATAGAATTTATGCCAAGTTGACATTCTGGGGAAACTTTTGGTTCTTCCACGAAAAGTTGATCTCCAAAGCAAATCAAATTCTGATGGTAGGAGGGCATGGAGATAATGATGCTATGGTGATCATATGCACCATCTTCTTATTCTTGCATGCATTTGTATAGTACTAAACTACTTGTATATCATTTACATAAACAAATATTAGTGTCTTGATTGCATTTCAGTTTACAGATTTTGTATTACCGAAGTAGTTCTTTTCTGTTGACAATATCCAATTTTTATATTGATAGGCAAGGGACTGCAGGGGCCAAAGTGCAGAGGCTTGACCAAGAGAGGAGATTTTATAAAGAATCTAGAGCTATCCCTGCAGCAGAGGCCAATGCTGAGCTAGCGATGTCAATGCAGGTAATATTTTTTTAGAGATATATAACATGCACTCTTTTTTTTTTAAAAGTCCATCATAATAAATCATGTGTCCACTAGTTATTTTGCAAATCTTTGTGTCTTGCTTCAATATTCTGCCTAGTTTGAAATCCAATAATCAACCCTGTAGAGTTGGAAATAATAGGATAGTTTATTATTGATGAGAGACTACATATATATAGAAGAGGCTAGCCCCTCTCCTATTATTCTAAGCAATGTGGGACTAAAGCCCATTAACTAATAACTCTAATATAACACTTAACACCCTCCCTCAAGCTGGAGCATAGATGTCAATTATGTCCAGCTTGTTGCATAGAAATTGAAACCGAGGACCCAAAAGAGGTTTTGTGAAGATATCCGCTATCTGATCGCCGATCCTCACATGTTGAAACTTTATCACTCCCTTTGTATATTCATCACGAACAAAGTGGATATCAATTTCAATATGCTTCGTCCGTTCATGAAATACTGGGTTGGTGGCAATGTGAATAGCAGATTGGTTACCACACCATAAATCTGCCGCTTGCGATCCTGTGTCTTCTTCCAGTTCTTGTAAAAGATGCTTCATATATAATACCTCTGATGTGCCATGAGCAATAGTTCGATATTCTGCTTCTGAGCTTGAGCGTGTTATCACACTTTATTTCTTGCTCTTCCATGACACTAGATTTCCGCCAATAAATACTGAGTAGCCAGATGTAGATCGTCTATTTGTCAGACTTGCTCCCCAGTCAGCATCAGTAAAACACTCAATATGAGTGTATCTATTATTCTCCATTCGAATTTTTTTTCCTGGATTCTTGACTAAACACAGGATTCTGAGAACTGCATTTCAGTGTGGAACTCTTGGAGAAGCCATAAATCTACTTGTAACACTCACTGCAAAAGAAATGTCCGGACGAGTCATGACTGCCAAGTAGCTGAGTTTTCCAACTACTCGACGGTACTGATCTGGATTGGTTATCAGGTCTCCTTCGTCTGGAAGTAACTTTGCCCCTGGATCCATAGATGAGGTTGCTCCCTTGGCTTGCATCATGCATGCATCATTTAGTATGTCCAACACATACTTTCTCACATTACAATGTCCCGCTTACTTCGTGTGGCCTCATGTCCAATAAATAGTTTAAGGATCCCATATCCTTGGTTTGAAATTGTTCGCCTAAAAACTTCTTGAGGCATGCAATACCATGGCTGTCGTCTCCCGTGATTACAATATCATCAACGTAGACACCGAGGAGTATCCTTCTAGCATACGCACAAAAAATTTGGTGGATGATGCCATTGCGGGCCAAATGACCATCGCGATCACGAGATAAATACTCACAACCATTGTCACTCTGAATTTTTTTGATTAGAATACCAAATTGCGTTTTTATTTCTGCATAAAAATTGAACCAAATATTAAATAATTCAGAACGATTTTTCATCATATAAACAAAAGTGACACGTGAGTAATCATCAACAAAAGTAACAAGGTACTTAAAACCCATTACTGATTCAATCAGACTTGCTCCCCAGTCAGCATCAGTAAAACACTCAATAGAAGATTGAATCGTTCTGAGTTGAATGGTCCTTCTTTGATGACACATGCCAAACTGAGTAACAATATATGTAAACCGACCAAACCATGCACGAGGTGATTGTTTTAGACCATAGAGGGCCTTTCATAAATGACATACTTTATCCTCCCTTGCAACAAATCCGGGAGGTTGTAATACATATACTTCCTCATCAAGGTCTCTGTGGAAAAAAGCATTCTTGATATCCAGCTGAAGCAGCGGCCAGTCATAGCGAACAGCCAAGGCCATTAAGACACGAACATATGTCATTTTAGCAACAGGGGAAAAGGTCTCGAAGTAATCCTCACCATATGTCTGAGAATATCCTTTGGCTACTAGACGAGCTTTTAGTCGATCAAGAGTGCCATCCGGTTTCACCTTAATCGTGAACACCCATTTGCAACCTACTGCCTGTTTACCAGTAGGTAAGTCGACTAAGTCCCAAGTATGATTCTCCTGAAGAGCTTTCATCTCCTCGTTCATAGCAGCACGGCAACCAGAATGTTGGAGACCCTCCTCAGCGTTTTTGGGAATCTGAATCTCATCAATAGTTGCCATCAGAGACTGTGTTTGACTGGTAAGTCCTTTGTAGCTGACAACATACAAGGGATGATCACGACAGGCACGACAAGGACGTTCTGGAGGCGGAACTGCCGGAGCTGCTGGTGGAACAAGTGGAGACAACTCATTGGAGCCGGAGATGCTGGTGAAACCGGAGGAGGATGATTCTGCGGGCGATGTCGGCACTGACTGAATCGGTGTATGCGGACCATCGGTCTGGAAAATTGGCTTGGTAAGGGAGAGCACCCATACGGGGGGTTGTTGTGTTTGATCAGGAAATAACAGAAAATCCTCTTCTGGATACACTAGGGAAGCCGGACCCGTTGATTGTGGGAGTGGAGGAAATTCAGTTTCTACAAAAGTAACATCCGATTGAAAAAATCTCTCTTTAAGACAGGAGAATAATACCGATACCCTTTCTGACCTTTAGGATACCCAAGGAAAATACATTGTATTGCCTTAGGATCTAATTTAGAAAGAATTGGTCGGGTATCCCGAACATAGCATAAGCAGCCAAAGATTCTAAAAGGCGGAGGAAATGACTCTCGTCCGGGAAAAAGCCGAGAGGAGTGCTACCATTAAAAACTGACGATGGCATGCGGTTAATAAGATAACAAGCAGTAAGAACCGTATCCGACCAAAATTTCTTTGGAGTACGTGCTTGAAACATAAGAGCACGTGTTATTTCCAAGAGAGGGCGATTCTTGCGCTCGACCACACCATTTTGTTGTGGTGTGTACGCACAAGAAGTTTGGTGGATGATGCCATTGCGGGCCAAATGACTATCGAGATTATGAGATAAATACTCACGACCATTGTCACTCTGAAATTTTTTGATTGGAATAACAAATTGCGTTTTTATTTCGGCATAAAAATTGCACCAATTATTAAACAATTCAGAACAATTTTTCATCAGATAAACAAAAGTGACACGTGAGTAATCATCAACAAAAGTAACAAAGTACTTAAAATCTATTATTGATTCAATCAGACAAGGTCCCCATACATCAAAATGCACCAATTCGAAAGGAGCGGAAGCAATTTTATTTTGACTCACTGGATAGGGAACCCGGTGATGTTAGCTAAACTACACGGCTCACAATGAAAATAAGCGGGGATATCTAAAGAGGGGTACATTTTCTAGAGAGCTTGGGTTGATGGATGGCCTAACTGACAATACAACTCGAAAGAATCGAGTTTCATGCCGGCACAGACAATAGAAGAACATGCGTCAAACAGGTACAAGCCTCCAGCCACATGCCCCTTACTAATAGTCTTTCCAGTTTTCAGGTCCTGAAAAACACAACCATCAGGAAAAAAGGTTACCGAGCAATGCAGTTCACGAGTAATTTGACTAATAAAAATTAAACTGAACGGATTTTCAGGTGTAAGTAATACAGAATTGAGTGACAGTCCGGAAGAAAGACTGGCACTTCCACGTCCTCGGACTGTCAGGGAACCTCCATTGGCAACAATAATGCCAGAAATACGACGGACAGGTATATAATCCTATATCATACTTGCGTCACCAGTCATGCGAGAGGACGCACCAGAGTCAATTACCCACTGCTTGGGTTTCACTATGCACGCTGCTGAGTATTCGGATGTTGATCCAGACGTGGAAGCTTTACCACGACGTTGAGACTGGAAATCAAGGAACTCTGTATATGAGTTCGAAGTCATCTGAATAGATCGGATGCCATCATCAGGAGCATAAGTCGTGATATTAGCAGCAGGTGATTTAGTGCATTGCCAATAGAAATGGCCTAGCTGACCACAATTAAAGCAAGTGAGCGGTCTTCCTCCTTCACGACCGCCATTGCCACGTCCCCCATCTTAACCAGCATTTCGGCCACTATGTCGGCTACCACGACCACCACGAAATCCTGTACGAGCTGCACCAAGAGCAGAACGATCAGAAGGAGTATCACCAGGAGTGGTCTCAACTACTTTTGCTGCCCAAAGGACACGATAATGCGCTTCCAACAATGACGGAACTTCAGATCCAGCAATAATCTGAGAGCGAGCGGAGTCCGCATCAGGACGGAGAGAGGCAAGATAAGCCATGACATGAAGCTGCTCACGTTGAGCCCTTGCTTCATTAGTATCCGACGTAAGTGGTAATACGCGGTCGATCTCATCAGACATAGCTTTAAAGCCCGAAAATGGTCTTTATGAGATTTGTCTCCCAAATTTGCTCCGTATACACCAACGATCGAGTCATAGATACGAGACAAATCGCGTTTTCCATCAAACGCCACTGCCAGTACCTCCCATAACTCCTTCACTGAGTCCGTATTCTGAACCATGTCTTCCACCGATGGTTCCATTGAATTCATCAACTGTGTAAACAATCGACTATCATCTGTCTCCCATTGCTCAAATATGGGATAATCTTCTACTGGAGCGTTGTCAGTCAGGTGTTTGGACAACCGCACTCCATGAAGCGTCTTCTCGACCTTCTTTCTCCATGTCGAGTAGCCCTCTGGCTCTTCCAACCGTCGATCGACAAGTCGAATGGAGGAAATCGTCGTGCTAGTGCCTGTTGGTCCCGCTAGTGTTTTGCTGACACTAGTATCTGCGGAACTGCTATTCGCCGTAGAGTCTGCCATCTTTCAGGAGTCCTGATTCGACTATCGATTTGTTTCTTTCCAACTTGATAATCACAGCAACTCTGCTAATGCGCTAAAAACGGAGCCAGAACCGGCATACACGCATAGGAAGCAGAGAGTGTAAATCACAAGCCAGGACAGAGAGATAACCCATGTTAACCTCTGTTGGATCCTAGTGTGAAGATCAAGAAAAGAAATAAAGATTCATGCAAAACAAACCATATGTTTGTTCTTTGTTTAAATTTTTGAAATGATCATTGAGAGTCAGAGGTTCCAGCAGACATATGTTTACCCTCTAAGAATCCTAACAATTTTTCTTTTCTTTTTTAAAACTAAGTTAGGTTTTGGAGGGGTTGGACGGCGACTGATGTAAGGGAGAAAGGGTTAGGGTTAGGGTTTTGAGCCATGGAGGGGTTGGTCGGCTGATGTGAAGGGGGAGCGGGTCGGCAACTGGTTGGAGGGGTCGGCAGGAGCAGCAGGGGGTGGGGGCGGGAAAGGGGGTGGTCGACTGACGTCGGGGGGGGGGGGTGCTGGTGTCGGGGGGGGGGGGGAGCAGCAGACTGTAGCAACAGTAGGGGCAGCGGCAGCATTAGGAGGGGGGGGGGCTGGCGGCTAGAAGGGGAGAGGGGCGGTAGGTTAGGGTTAGGGTTTTGTGGAGAGAGAAGAGACTGGTGGGTGATGGCTAGGATTTTGGCTCTGATACCATGTAGAGTTGAAAATAATAGGATAGTTTATTATTGATGAGAGACTACATATATATAGGAGAGGCTAGCCCCTCTCCTATTATTCTAAGCAATGTGGGACTAAAACCCATTAACTAATAACTCTAATATAACACTTAACAAACCCTACAAGGAGGTGTTATTTGTTGGAAAGGAATAATGAACGATTGAATATGATATAAAGATTTAAGCACAATTAAATAAACATAAAGAAGTAAAAGAGTTAAAGGGTGATCTGATGGATGCACGTTAGATCATTCACTAGGATGATCTGACAACCTTTTCGTGTTATGACTTATCTATAGGGTAATTTTTATTTAAGTACCCTCAACTGTCACGTATTTTATTTTATTACCTAGTATAATTTTTTACTAACTAAAACCCTAAAGTATTTAACTTTTTTCAAGTTGAACCAATGTTGGTCAACCATTAGACTTAATGGTCATGTGCTATCCACATGACCTTTTAAGACTTTTTTATCCCTAGAAACATTGTACACAAAAAAACTCTTTTATTAAAAAACTAACTTAATCCCATTCCCTCCCCCAAACTCCAGACCCAGCTGGTAATGCAGCCACCACCGACACTGTCCCTTACTGCTTCTCCCTTCCCCGTGCACACCCTCCTTCCTGCCGTCAGTGCGCCGTTGCCACTGCCGCTGCTGCTGCACAAAATGACAACCGTTATTTCTTGTAGCAGGAGCTGCGATGGTGGCGTATTTTAGTATTTTTGAGTATGTGTAAGGGGTAACTTGAAAAAAACGTAGTTCAGGGTATTTAAGTTAGAAAACAAACTTCAAGGTATCACAACTTGATAATAAAAATAGTGTAGGGTATTAAAGTATAGAAAAAGTTAGTTCAAGGTATTTAAGTGAAAAACCAAACTTCAGGGTATCAACTTAATAATAAAAATAGTATATGAGGGTTTTTAATTGAAAATTATCTTATGTTTAACTTTTACCTTTTTCTAGCCTACATTTTAAGGTCTTCTATGGAGAGGCTATGCTTCCATCTTTTCCCATGTATAGACCTAATGCACAAGTCACACATAGGTTAAAATACGAGATTATGGTACACGTATCCGTGTCAATATCCATTTTTTGCAGTATGGATATGAAATAACTAATATTTAGAGCAAAATAAAACTTACTAGATAAGTGAATACATGCTCTTACATTAGATGGATACACATGCTCAAGTGTGTTAGTCTAGATATGTAATCAAGCTAAACATACTATTACTAACACAACCATCACATCCAACTCTAAGCATTATACTTGGTGAATAGATGAATGTTAAACTTGGAGATTTGTTATCATCAAAATCCTAAATAATCTTGGGACTTGCATAGTTATCTTCCCTTTCATCACTTTTTGGCAGTTTACTTTGGATTGTTAAACAAACTTCTAAAATCTCCTATATACAATGTGCATTTTTCATGCAAAACAACAAAAGACTGGTGTATGAAGTAGTGAGTTTTCACATCATCAATTTTTGATATATGACTAATAAAAAAAACCTTACCAACTCCATATTTGGATCCCATACTTTCCTTCCATATAGACTTAATTTCTATCATCAAGTTATAATTAGCAAAAACATCAAATCACATTTCCCCCTAGCAAGACATGAAATCTTGAATGCCTTAGTTGCAATGAAGCAAGAACTCACCAAAAGTCAATGCCATACCATACTTCTGTTCAGACTTCAGACACATATGGAAGATGACAAACACTTGAAAATACATTAAGACAAACTAAAATATGTGTCGTGACATGTCACATCATGTGCAATGTCATAAAACATGTAGATTTTCAAACTGGAATAACACTTCCAAAATCGACCTATGTACTGAAAGATATTATTGATATACTGCAGTTGTGCAATGCATAATCTGTAGATTTGAATCTAAATATGTATATCCGGTGGTTGATTTATATAACAAATTGAAAATTAGTAGTTTGGGTAATTGGTTTACTTGGTTTGGGATTTAGGTTATGCAAAGGAGAAGAAATATGGAATTTTGTGACCTAGCATTTGAAATAAAAAGGTTGAAGAAGGCAAAATAAGACCAAGCAAACTATGTGCACCAAGACCCAATAATTTTCTCCAAACATTCAATGAATTAGAAGCGTTCATTACAACATAATTTTTAGGCCACAAAGCTTGGCTGTCAAGCAATAGTGCTCCTTTTTGAGAAAAAAAGCCAACTAACATATTTCAAATTATATCTTTTTTTTTCTTAATTATAACCAACCCTAAATTTGACCAAGTGATAATTAAATAAGCATGCTAACTCAAGGTGAATAAATGTATGAAATAAACACCAATAGTTGAAAACTTGAACCAATTGAACTCTAAATCGGTTCAGATCAAATCAGCTGAACTGGTTCTCCAAGCTTGGCTTCGAAAGTTTACCTTATGGTGAATAATGCGATGATACTGAAATTCTGAAAAGAAAACGCTCAACATCCTTAATCGTCGCCGTGGACTATCTTAGACATCCGTGCCAATGAGCAGAGATGATGTACTCCACCAGTGACATGAATGTGCTTATTATTTAACATAGTTGAAAATTAGGTCTCGTTGCTCCATAGGTGTGTTCATCATTTATAGTTGAACTTTTTTGGCAAGATACGGAAATCTAGCTGCATTTCCCTTTAGGTTTGTTTGTTGTATCCAGCCATCTAGCTTAAACTTTTTGATTGCTCCGTCTATGATATATTTGTTGCATTCTTTTACTCTGTTGATGTTGGGAAGCACATCCATCTTTGTTCTCAATAGATGTCAACTCATAACAAGGAAAATAATTAATGATCCATATGCATAGACTAGTATGTGTATGTATGGCTGTTGATTATGTTATGGACAAGATTTAGTGCTCTCTCCACTTTTGGACATGAGTTGGCTGCATATGATATGTTGAATGTATAGCCATTTTATAGTGATTTTCTTTTCTTCCAGAAACTGGAAATACTTGATTGGTAAACTTAGATCGATTTTCTTACTGTTTGGAAATGATATACTAGACTGATTATTAGCCTAAACTCGTAGAGGATGGACAATTATATTCCTCCAATAGTGTATGTTCTGGAAATTTCTTGAGAACTGTACACATCGTTCTAGCCTTTTCAAAATCGTGCTCAATATGTAACACATTCTGTGGGTATGTAAATCAATCAGTAATGAAGAACTAGTACTGTAACATTCTATACATAATATGTAACCTTGAATTACTTGTCTAAGAGAGTTTGTTATCTGAAATTGGAAAAAATGGGAAATAATTCATTTAGGTGTTAACACACCTAATTTGAGGATCCATCTACCTTTCTAACTTAGGCCTAGTTTGGATTGTAGTTTGGGGGATGGACGTTTGCTCAAATGTCCATTTCCAGAAAGTTCATTGGGCTAGTGTTATGAAAATGCCTATTTGAGCCATGAACATTTAAGCAAACGCCCATTTGCAATGCAATTCGTTGGCTTTATTATTGCGTTTGGGCCAAATGGGATCCCTGGTGAAATGTAAATGCAATCAAAGGACATAGTGCAGTGCATTATTATTGCCTATTTGAGATGACCCTTATTCAAGAGTTTGGAGTTTGAAGAACTTCTCTGTCAGTCTAATCTTTCATCATGGTTAAAGTCATCTCATTGTCACGGACTTAGTGTTTTTTCCTACACTTCGACCCGTGCGGCGCACAAGCTTCCTACTCGAAGACCCATGCCAGCCTTCCCCAAACGCTTAGCTAGATTGCTGAGGCAAAAAATGAGAAAGCACAAGCTTCGTACTCGAAGACCCATGCCAGCCTTCCCCAAACGCTTAGCTAGACTGCTGAGGCAAAAATGAGAAACTTGTGGAGCAAGAGAGAGAGAGAGAGAGAGAGATTGGAAGTTTGAAAAGTTCATTATACTAGAGAGTTTACAAGTTCTGGGTGGTAAGGAACAAATGAGCCTTCCACTTGTTTATAAGGTCTCAAAGGGCTTACATAAAACTTCTGGAAACAGAATATTCCAGAAATTATTCTAGAAAATATTTTTGTGCAAGGACATTTCTTGCGCTCGGCCACACCATTCTGTTGTGGTGTGTAAGGACATGAAGTTTGGTTGATGATGCCATTGCGGACCAGATGAGTATCGAGCTCACGAGATAGATACTCACGACCATTGTCACTCCGAAATTTTAATTGGAACACCCAATTGTGTTTTGATTTCAGCATAAAAATTGCATCAAATGCTAAATAATTTGGAGCGATTTTTCATCAGATAAACAAACGTGTCATGAGAGTAGTCATCAACGAATGTAAAAAGTATTTGAAACCCATGGTTGATTCCATCGGACAAGGTCCCTATTTATCATAATGCACCAATTCAAAAGGAGCGGAAGCAATTTTATTATGACTCACCGGATAGGGAACCCGATGATGTTTAGCTAAATGACACGACGTATAATGAAAGGAAGTATGAATATCTAAAGATGGGTACATTTTCTGGAGAGCTTAGATAGATGGATGGCCTAACTGACAATTTAACTCGAAAGGATCGAATTTCATGCCGATACAGACAACCGAAGAAGATACGTCAAACAAGTACAAGCCTCCAGCCACATGCTCCTTACCAATCGTCTTCCCAGTCTTTAGATCCTGAAAAATACAACCATCAGGAAAAAAATGTTACCGAGCAATGCAGTTCACGAGTAATTTAACTAATTGTAAACTAAACGGATTCCCAGGTGTAAGAAGTATAGAATTGAGCGACAGTCCGGAAGAAGGGCTAGCATTTTCCCATCCTCGGACTGTCAGGGAACCTCAATTGGTAACAATAATGCCAGAAACACGACCGACAGTGACATAATTACGTATCATACCTGTGTCGCCGGTCATGTCAGCAGACGCACCAGAGTCAATTACCCATTGCTTTGGCTTTAGTTGCATGCTGCTGAGTATCCGGCTGTGGATCTAGATGTTGAAGCTTCACCACGACGTTGAGCTTGAAAATCAAGGAACTCTATATATGACTTCGAAGTCACCTGAACAGATCGGACACCATCATCAGGAGCATCAGTTGGGATATTAGCGGCAGTTGCTTTAGTGCATTGCCATTAGAAATGGCTAAGCTGACCACAATTAAAGCATGTGCGTAGTCGTCCTCCATTACAACCACCATTACCACGGCCCCCATCACGACCAGTATTGCGGCCACTACGGTGTCCACCACGACCACCATGAACGCCTGTATGAGCAGCACAAAGAGCAGAGCGATCAGCAGGAGCATCACCCGGAGAGATATCTACGATTTTTGCTGCTCGAAGGACACGATAATGTGCTTTCATTAAAGATGGAACATAAGATCCAACAATGATCTGAGATCGAGTAGAGTCCGCATGAGGACGTAGAGAGGCAAGATATGCCATAACATGAAGTTGTTCACGTTGAGTCCTAGCTTCATTGATATCTGTTGTATCTTCATTGATATCTGTTGTTAGGGACAATATACGATCAACCTAATCAGTTATAACCTTAAAAGCCTTGAAGTGGTCCTTACGAGATTTGTCTCCCTGGTTAGCTCTGTATATGCCAAGCAGATTACTGTAGCACGGGGGGGTGTGAGTTAGGGTTAGGTTTTTTTTTTTTTTTTTTTTTTTTTTTTTTTTTTTTTTTTTTTTTTTTTTTTTTTTGTAGTGAGAGAGGGGAGGATGGGTTATGGCTCTGATACCATATAGAGTAGAATAATGTGATGACTTTATTAAGGAAGGAGAGCTACATATATATAGGAGAGGCTAACCCCTCTCACTATTGTTCTAGGCAATGTGGGACTAAAGCCCACTAATACTAATATTAATATGACTAATATATATATATATACTTAACATTGGTGGTTTTACTAATATATGCTAGAGCATATGTTTGAGTTTTGTCGGTGAATAAGACACTAATTTCAACATCTTGCAAAGTACCCTACACTTTTGCAAGTATTCTGCATTACTTCACTCATTTCTATTTGAACTATACGAGTTTTCTTCAATCAATCTCTCAATTTAATGTTTAATTTAGTTTGCATTTTGGCTATCTTTCTAGAAATGGCAAGGTCACACCAATTCCAAGAGCAGGAGTGAGAAGTTTAATCCATATCAGGAGGATGTTGCTTCTGGTTTTCCAATTGAACCACCAAGACAAGCCCCAGCAGATGCCACTGAAGGGCCTCCTGTCTTCTATTCTTCTAGAGCTTCCCATTCAGGACCATTGGTTAACAGGAGCCAGAGGGCTAAGGTCACGAAAAACGGTGATGGCACACCCAAAGTATATACTTCCTCAAATGTGTCAACAACATCTGGTTTTGTGGCAGTACATAGAAATCTTGTATCAGTCAATGGAAGTGAGAAAACTAGTGGTCAATCGAGATCAGGTGATCCATCTGGTAGGTTATCTGAATTTGGGAATGATTCCTTAAATACCCCCATAAAGTATGATCAACTGTATCATATGCACGGACTTGTGGGGTCTCATAAAAAAGAAGAAAGGATCGGCAACATGGACCAACCTCCGGTATGTAGTAGGAAATTTCGATAAGAAACATTCATAAATAATTTTTTTTTTCCGTAAAGACACCTAGAATTTGGTAATTTTGATAAATAAATGCAGTACTTATGGAATTGCTATCACATCTAAGCAATAAAAACTTATACCCTTCATTTACATGAAGATACCCAATGACCATGCTTCTGAAATATTTTCTGTTTATTTTTCTTGTCAAAAAGTTCTGACTGGATGATTTTCTTTGAAAATACCATGGTTTCGGCAGTTGGGATATGGACCAAAAGGAAAAATGATCCACTATTCTGGGCCATTACTACGCCCATCTGGCAATGTTGATCAGATGCTCAAGGACCATGATCGGCATATTCAAGAAGTCTCCCGACGGGCTAGGTTGGACAAGTCAAAAGTTAGGAGAGTCCAGGGTAAAGAATACCAAAATGGTGGGAAGCCTTTTTGATTTGAGTGGCTCCAGTTTAGCCTTCCAGCCTGTGCTCCGTCCAGTCTTCAATTCTAGTCATGGATCTATGCAGAAGTAACCGGTGGATGCTCAGATGTGTGTGGTGTGCGTGAGTGTGGGTTGTTTCTGGTTAATTGTTGGAAAGTGGTAAATTGTGGATGCTTATTGCTACAAGTTAAATGGCATATACCATCCTTGATTTTGATGTTTTGCCGGTTCACACGTATTTATAAGAACTTCAGCAATTTGATACCAATCGTCTCAAAGTTAATTGCCTCTCGAAATTCCAGTGTTAGTTTGTTGAGAAGTTGAACTTGCTTTGCTTTAGGGAAAATGAGTACATTTACAGGGGATTGCCTCCATTTTTACAACTTTCCCAGTGTGGTGCTAAATAACACAAGTGTGGGACTGTAACTAAGGATAATGGTAACGGAGCGATCGTATACAAGGATGTTTTCCCTTGCAAAAGGACACGCAAAAGAAGAGTCACTTTTTTTCCCACTAATCATCTGCTAAAGCCCTATACTAGGTTGGGTACAGAGAAGGGAGAGTGATGACACTAAAGATCCTGGTCCTGATTGTTCTACCGTAAAAAGTTTCATATACCATGAACCACATCTGTAAGGATGCAACGTGCCTGCCTGTGCTGGTCTCTGATGCACAATCTTAAACTGCTGAAACACCTAGAAACAAATCTCTTTATCTTTCACTTCATCCCATTCACGCCCATGAATATTCTTGTATATCTTTGTGCCTCCTAAGTATAGAGAATGTTACGGTTTGTTAGCCTCCTTTATAATCTGTTGTCGGATATCTACATTCGGCAGTCTCCATACCCGAGAGATCCATCCTCATGAATCTTCAATCATGGCCTCTACCTAGCCTCATGCTCTGCAACCTCTACAACTTGGGATCATTGGACTGAGCAGCTCTGATCTCTCAACTAATGAAAACTTAATATGAAGATTCACCAATGTCCCCGTGCCACTGGGTACTACCATCTTGATACCCGTCAACATCTTCAAGATCGAACGCTATTTCGTCAAAACATAGGCTGTTGGTCATCTTTCTTAGTTCATCTACCACTACCTTAGCCTTGCCAAATGGGTAGCAAAGATCAATATCAAAATCATTCAGAAGCTCAACCTATCTCCTCTGTCTCACATTCAGCTTTTTCTGTGTGAAGACATACTTTAAGCTCTTGTGATCTTAGTATATATGCATGCAGTCTCCATAATGGTAATGCCTCCAAAACTTCAAAGTGCACCACTGCCACAAGCTTATGAGTCAGATAATTATTCTCGTCGTCTCAACTGTTGAAACACATACACAATCACCTTGTTGCATCAATACAGAGTCCAATTCCTTACCTGATGCAACATTGTAAATAGTAAATCCTCCTATCCTTGATGGTAGAGTGAGAACTGGTGTTGTAGTCAACTCAGCTCCGTTAAACCCTCCTGACACTCTGCTGTTATAGCATCCGCTACTTTAGAAATGTTAACAATGTTGGGCAAAAAAATTTCAACGAGAAATTATTGAAGAACATAGAAAAAAAGTTAAAAGAATACTTTGGTAATTTGAGATTATCGGAAAGACACCATAAGCCTATAACATAAGTAATGTGGAAAGGTCATCCAAGACCAAAAATAGTTGAGAATGCATACTTACACCATTTTAGAATTTAACATAATTTTTGAATTTTTCATAATGTAATATCTCATAATTTTATAGAAGTATTATTATTTGAATTATTAATTAATATAATAATTGATTAGATAGATTGTATTGTTTAAATTGTATTTTCTACTAATAATATTAGTTAGAATTTAATTGGATAAATCAATTTCAATCTTCTTAATAGATAAAAATTGAAAATGTTAAAACAATTCTTCTAGGATTTGGACTGTATTATATACTTAATGTTGGATAAATGTTAATTTAGTATTTATAGATACACCTTTATAAGTGGGCTTAGATATAGATTATTCATATAAAATATATGTATGGATTATACGTACTTATCTATGGTAATTATAAATAAGAATGATAAATTCTTTAATTAAATTCAAATTATATTTTAAATTAATCATAATCCTAAATTTACTAGGAAAGCAAATCCATCCATATCCTATCATAAATAATCAACCCCTAACCATCCTATGTATAAGTAGATAAATTCTGAATTAAATACATAAATAATATTTCTTCTTTCCCTTCCTAAAAGCCAAGTATCCCTCTCTTTTTCTTCCAAAACATCCCCTGAAATTTGCAAAAAAAAAGTCTAATTTTCAACAGCTATAGTGAGTTTGAAGGGTCATATCTCCTAGTATGGACTCAGGTTTGACTTTTGTTTTTGTTTAGAACCGTATCGAGGTAAGATTTCATGATATGTCTTTAATAGATTTAATTCGAACCATGAATTTCTATAGGATTTCTAAAATACCAGGTGCCAGTACAATGAACGTGTTTTGGTGTTTTCATAATGTTGGGAGTTTTCGAACTCGAAAATGCGATAGGTCCCGATTTTAATTTGAAGTAGAAAGTAGTTATAGTCGATTTTACCGAAAATCTGAATTTTGATCTAGAAACTAAAATGACCATAACTCCTAGACGAATTGAGTTCTGTACAAACCATCGATTTCAGTGCGCTCACTATACTGAAATCTTTGTGACCATGTATAAAATTCTTGGTTTTGAAATGGTTGACTTTTAGGGCAAAGGTTTTTGTGAGACTCGTCTCATAGTATCAGTATTTGTATATGGATACATGAGTATTTACTGATTTATTGAGTTTTATTGACTATGATTATTTCTATATTGTTCGAGACTGTTAGAATACCTATCAGCATTGCCATAGACCTGTGTTAGGATCGACATGTAGAACGGTGAACCTGAAAATTTCTCTAAGAGATTTCAGACTTTCTGGATCGTCCATCGTTAATCCGCAGAAGTCTAACGGATCATCCAAATGTCCCCACATTAGATGCAAAAACTTGCTGTGACGATTCAGATCATCCGTCGAAAATCCGTCAGATCATCCGACCGTCGGTAGGAATGAGATATTTTAATGAATAGTGTCATGATATTTTTATGAATAGTGTTGATACATTCTTTCGTTCAGTGGTTTGTTGGTTTTGATACGTCTTATTATCCATTGGTTTCTGGGTTTTCTTTGATGAACGGTCCAGATTAATCTTGATCGAGTCACGGATCGCGATCAGACGGTTACGATTAATTCCCCTTATATATATATGAGTTCAATTTCTTTCAAAATTTATTGCCACTTTCTCTTTCTACTCTTCTTCTCTTCTCGTTTCCACTAGTATTCCTCGAGAGCTTGGAGCTTGGTCTCGAGACCTCAGAGTGTGGTTTCTGAACTCCTCTTGGTGGTGGAGTAGAAGAGTTAGGCTGGAAGCTATCTTAGGTAAGTACATATTGTCGAACTACTGGACATTTATTGTTTTACTACTGTTTTGATTTCTGTAGCCTTGATAGTTCATTATTTCATAAAACTTGTTTTACTAAAACTGTTTCCCTCGATATTCTCGTCATTTTTACCGTCTCACATTTTTGGTCTGAGCTAGGTTTTGTTTTTCTGCAATGTCCTGATATTTTTTGGTTGGAAAATAGATATCGATAATGATACAAGAACTTCTACCACTAGACTTAGTCCATATTGGTATATGAGACTCACTTGCAATATTTAGTATAGCTGGACTAGACTTGGACGAGATTTGAGATCGGATTTTGGCCTCGGAGAATTGTTACGTTTACTGAGATTTTTACACGTTTTTGGATCATCCTTCAAAATTTCGCAAAAATCTGCCGAATCTCCCGAATGGCCCATTTTATGTGCAAATACTTGCTGTGACCGAACGAATCATCCTTTTAAAATCTGCGGCAATCCGACGGATCTTTCGAATGGACTCCTAAATTTATTTCTTTCATGATTTCTTGTTTAGATTCTGGAATTTCTTTGATAGTATAATTCTTTATATGCCATGCCATGTTTCCTGCTTTATACTGACATGTTTACCTGGATTCCTGTACATGCTCTTGTCATGTCTTGATAGTGGCCCGTCGTGGCACAATCCTGCTTCCTGTACATGTTTATCTCGATATAGTATCTCGTCCCTTGTTAGAAATTCGACAAATGAAAAAATTTCGGGATGACAAAAGTACGAGTATAAATCGGCTTAGTACAAATAGAATATGTTCAAAAATTCGGTCAAATATTCAAAAAAATAAAAATATTGAGGTTAGAAACTTCACATTCTTAAATATGTTGTCAAATAATTGGTTAATTAAACAAGTTTCCAGCACATTTTTTTGTGTCAAATTTTTTAATAATTTATACAGAACACGTTTAAAACTTCGCAAGCTTAAAATTTACGTACTGATTTGGATTTGTCAAAAGTACGCAAGTATTATACGTTATGAAAGATACGAAAATTTTTGCGTATAATACGAGTTTTATTCGGGTGATTGCTAACAAGGCTCCTGTCTTGATACTTGTCTTGTCTTGTTGTGGCTTGTTATAGTGCACTCTCGTTCTTGTCTTGTCAAGTCCAATCTTGCATGTCTCATGTCTAGGATGGATTTTGCAAAATGCCACACCCGGAATCCTTAAAAAAAATGTTAAGGACTAAACAACTAGTTGATTATCTAGATGCATTGGGAGGGAAGAATTTCTCGGTTGCCTGTAAGCCCTTTGTTCCGGCCCCATCCTGAATGGACTTGCAGCTATCTGTCATGCTAAGCACATTTCTAGCACACCGTCGAGTGGAGCAATCCTATTTATTGTACTTATTAGCTCGCCATCGGCGGAGTATACTACTGAGGGTACATTTGTCTCCCGGACAATGTACCCACTATTAGATCTTAGGATACATTTGTCTCCCGGATGATGTATCCACTAATTGATACTTATTATTGCTTTACCAGCCTGGATAAGTTGGGTAGTCTACAGGGCAGGTATCTGGATTAGATTTCTCAAAATACATATGTTAGTAATTAGGATTGTGATAACCCTAGTTAGCTAATTTATCAAGTCGTACTCATTGCTTGGCCGTGATTGATGAACGGAGTCCAATCATGTACAGTCTTGTCTTACTTGTCTAGTTCTTGTCTTGCTTTACTTATTCTGACAATTGATTAGAGGCTATGTTCTATTCAGGAGAAGGGTTGCAACCTCGGTTCTTGTTGGTTTAAGGGTTGTAAGTCGGTTTCGGAATAGTTCCTAAGTCATCTTGTTATTTGTCATTCTTTTTAGTACTTACATGTTAGATTACATGCTATACATGATCCACATGGTTATATGTCCCGGCTACTTACATGCTTATATGTCCCAGCTTCATTACATGCTCACATGTCCAGTTTATCGTACATATTCACTTGTTATTTTTCTTACATATTTTAAATTTTCTTTCATATACATTATGGTACCAATTTATTACTTATGTCTCATTTACTGCTTACTTAGGTGTTGTTATGATTTGTATGCTAGTTTTAGTTCATAGTTTGGCTTCCTTTGTGGTACTTGCTATTGGGGGTCTGATCCCACTAGTTTTGTTTGACCAGATATAGTTGACAAGTCAAAAGATCTTCTGTACCTTCCACTCGATGGTGACCACCCGAAGCACTAGGGTGCCTGAGTGGGTGTTCCTTCTCTTACTCTCTCTTTTTTGTATAGTCTTTTGTGGCATTTAGCCACCGAGCACGTATTTAGCTCATGTTTTGGACTTGACACTTGGCCTACGGGCTTAAACATGATTATATATTTTCTAGACTGCAGCTAGAGCTGATTATGTATGACTTAGTCTTGCTAGTTCTTCATTTTGTATTACTAGATTCACGATCATCCATATATGATAGTTTGGGACGCTTTACTGTTTTATACTGGTGATGATCATACTCTTGTACTTTACTTTCTTACCTGTGATTGAGATATCTAGGACTCATAACCTAGGATTACCTGTTGGATTATAGTAGTAACCCCCATCTATACAACCTATAAGGTATTTCGGATTACTAGAGTACTTTGGAGTTACGTAGCTGGATCTGTCTGTTCCTACTTGTCAGTATTCTAGTTCTAGGACGTGACAGTTTTCTTCAATCTACGTACCGTAGGTCCCGAATTTGTAAACCTTGTCATAATAACCTAAGATTTTAGAATCAAGTTATAAATCAAAAAATAATATGATAAAACAACTTTTAATGATGATTATTTCAGAAGTAAATAGTTTTTATATAGTAAATACTTTAGTGTTAAACCGTTAAGCTTAGCCTTAGTTTTGTGTATTGATTCACTTGTTTAAGGTAAGTCCTAAATGAATAAAAATTATGTTTATACTTGTCACGACCCGCTCCCGAATAATCGTATACGAGTCGGACACGCCCAGCCTTCGTTGGGATACAACGAAGTAAGCTGTACAAGTCTAAGAAAAACTCCAAGAGATAGATAAAATAAAACATCACAACTTCTATAACGTTCCCAGAATAGATCACCACAAACACCCAAGTCCTTTATTACAACTATACAAAACCATTCGTAGACAAATCCGATAAAGAATAAAATCTACAACTTATGAAATCCTCTCAATACAATATCCAGAAATAAACTAACTAGACAAATCTAAGAACTGTAACTAGAGCTAAATCTCTGCCTAAGTCCAGAGTAATGTCATCCTGCTCACTATGGTCTCAAGCTCCGGCTCATAAAGGTGGTACAAGATCCTCAATATCACCTGTAACATATCCAGTCAGGAGCGGAGCAAAGTACAATCTACGATAATGAAACAAGTACAACATGATGACTGAGTAAAGTACAAGAAAACAAGATGAACATGAAACTATAAATGCACAACTAACACTATGAAACAAGAGATCATGACATATGAATATTTGAAATAGCTACTAGAGTATGTGACCGGCTAGGGTAAGAATATGAAGCACAAGTAATGGTCCAACTTAGAATCCCACGTGCATGATGTAAGACCTAAGCTATCATGCATTGCCTAACTAGCGTTTAGCTTTGGTCACATATCCGTAGTATTTCTACATCCCCAGATACAAGTAATGAATCATGAACTAGAATACAAAACCATATCGTGTAATAATATGTCCAATATGACAAAAAACATGACATGAAGTAAATGACACAAGATCACAAGATGTACTTTCCTTGCTCTAGAAGATCGAGAATAGAAAAGCATAAATCTCTATGTCCACCTAGAAATAATTGAAAGAATTGATTAGATTAAAATGACAATAGCTAAATAGCGCTACTAGCTACTTTTATATCTAACCTATAACTTAACTATAGAATTGTACTAATCAATTATATATATATATATATATATATATATATATATATATATATATATATATATATATATATATATATATATATATATATATATATATATATATTAGCTAGAATATCAAATGAAAATCTAGAATAATAATTTTAGCATAATTTTATGGCAAAACAATAAAATATAGACATTAGCTGAGACTAGAATCATCAAGAATATATTAACTTATTAAAATAATAGTTTAGAAAACTTACTAGCTAAATGAATTATTAATAAATGCTACATAGAAAAGGAGTTTCAAATATATATATATATATATATATATATATATATATATATATATATATATAGCAAAATGTGTTATATATATTCTAGCATACAAAATAATTGTAATTAGATAAATATACCTACTAGTTAACTATGTACCATCTAACATGTATTTATTTACACAACATAGAGAGCTCAACTATTAAACTGAATACTAACTGTACGTATATTTTAACTAGCTAAAATATACTAGGCATCTTCCACAAGATTTGTATATAATTATAATCAATTAAGATGTGACTACTAATTATTAACCTAATTTATATAATGACATAAGCAAAATATTTTAACATGTTTTATAACTAAAACATTACCTAAAGGAAAATGACTACCAGAATTCTAACAGTAATAAATTACCAAAACTAATCCATTTCAAAATCTAAAATCCAAAGCATACTGGCCCAACCCGACCTGAAATCTCAACAATAGTTGTTGTTTAGAAATGTTAATTTCTCTTCAACAATCGAACACAACCCGTCATCTGCTGCAACCCACTCGGCCCATAACCACAACCCTAACTATAAGATATACACATACAGACACCATTCTCTCTTACTTCATTTCTCTCAGCCGCCACACAAACAAACACCCAAACTCCATGCTTCTTCCTCTCCTTTCTCCCGACAACTTCCCGGACCCTAACCCTAGATTTTTCTTCCCTCACTCGCTCTCCTTCCTCTTCTTTACTCTACCACTAACCCCCACAGTAGCTCCCAAATCCTAGGTCATCGTCTTCCCCAAACCTATCACTCACTCCCAAACCCTAGAAATTTCCTGATCGGCCACAAGAAAACCTTAGATCTCGACTTCCCTAATTTCTTTACTCTTCCTATTCCATACGCACGAAAGACCCAACAAAAGAAGAAAATAAAGAACGAGAAGAAAAGGATGAAGAAGTTTACCTTGATTACCTCAACGTGGCTGCGGAGGCACTGCTGGCTCGGTAGCGTCTCGTCGGTATCTCGGTTCGAACTCCGAAGGAAGGCACAATCTATGAAGGGCCGCAGCGCGTAACTCGAAGGGGCATGCTCGGTCTTCGAGGTGACACATCTCTCGAGTAGTTGTTACTATTGATGAGGAGGTGGTGTGGCTTCGTTGGCGAAGACGTCCTGGTGGCGGTCGACGGTTGTCAGCGTCGACGATCTAGTTGTGGCGTGGAGCTCCAATGGCAAGGTCGTCGACTCCGACGAGGCAGTGGTGCACGTCAATGGAGGGAAATGGTCGGATCCGAACTCGATCCAGTGGTGGCTTGAACTCCGGTGCTGGCTCGTGATGGTGGCGCACCGCTAGATATGAACTCGAGCGGCGTCGTCGATTTCAGTGGAGAGGTGGGGTCGGTGTCCGATTCTGGACACCATGACGGTGTGGTGGCACGATCCTCGTCTGGACAAGGAGACTTCGGCGACTGATGGCGGAGATCATGGTGGCGTACGACGGTCGGCCATAGCCACGACAGAGAAAATGAACTATGGTGATGGGACTGGGAACAGTAGACTGACAATGTCAGGAAAATAAAATAAAAAAATATTGGTGACTGCTCACTATTTGTAATAACATACTGGGTATGCTCCACATCTTAGATCTGAATGGCATAACAGTAAATAGAATAGATCTGGGGGCAGAGAACTAAAATATATAACTTATTCTGTAACTAACTGATTAATAATTAATCAGTAACTAATCTTGTAGTTTAACTATTTAACTAATAACTTCAGTCTAAAATTACTAATCAGGTTTAATAGCCAAAACTAATAATAAATAACAATACCCAAAATTAGTTCATAGATAATAATTTATAAAACATATTTTGACTTAGTAATAAAATTAATCAAGAACTGGCACCAAATCCTTAGCAATGAATTGGGAATTTCTCACTACTAAATTTCAGGATAAACAAAATTAACTATAATGTTAAAACAGTTTACTTAAATATAACTAGGTTTTTTATAGGAAAACAAATTTTATACCCAAAATAGAATTTTCAGAAATTTTTTCTAAAATCCACCAAAATTGGTTTAGGGAGTTAGAAATCTACCCCCCTAGAAAAATTTTATCCTCGAAATTTCAGTGGTTGTGGTAGAGGTGAACAAAGATCTAGCAAGAGTTATTAAGAAACAACAAAAGACTAAACAATTTATTAGGTAGTAAGAGATAACAAAGGACCATCGAAGTGATGTCCTGGGCGGTGGTAGTAGTTGCGAAGGATCGTCGTCTGGGTCTGAGTCTGAATCTCCTGCTGTGGCTGAAGTGTGGGATCTTTGGCAGGAAGATATAGCTGCTAAGGTGCTGCCTACTGAGGTAGCCTCGGCTGAGTGTTGGTCCGCTTCGGTGGGCCCTGGTTACTGTTGGTGCCCACATCTTTGATCCTCTTGGTCTGCGGCTTCGCGTCCTCCTCGGGCTTCATGTCCTTCTCGACTCCTTGGACAACTTTGAGAATGTCTACATAAGTCGTCACCCTGCTAATGGTGACCGCCTGGCGAAGCTCTCGGGCAAGTCCTTTCTTGAACCTCTGGGCTCTCTCCTCTGGGGTGCTCCCTAGATTCTCTGCAAAGCGGCTGAGGTGGCTAAACTCTGAGGTGTACTCGACCATGGTCATACTACCCTGCTGCAGCGCCTCGAACTAGTTCTTGAGCTCGTCTCGAGCAACCTCCAAAAAGAACTTCTCTTTAAACAGATCTTTAAAATCTGTCCAGAAAAGTCGGGAAGCGGCTAGCTAGGCATCCTCTCTAAACCATGCTCTGGCGACGTCGTATAGTTGTATGCTGGCTACCTTGATTTGAAGGTCCTATAGAATACGGACGATCTTCAGCGGTCTCTCTGCGTTCTCTAGCCACTCGTCGGCATAGAGAACCTCCTCCGTACCGTAGAAGTCCATGGGAAAGAGATTCTTGAAAACTCTAGCGGTCTTCGGCCTCGATAGTGGTGCTGGTGGAGCCGGCGGAGCTGGTAGAACCTCCTGTTAGCCCAATGGTTATATCATGTTTTTGAATATGACTAATCAATTAAGTTTAACTAGTGATGTCACTAATATTCATGTAATCACTATCATGTTGCTACTTAAACTTAGTATTGTCCTAAATATTCTATATCATATTGCTATGCTTATATTATAATCATATTTTTTTGTTCGTCTAACATGTACTTGCAGACAAGTAGTAAGCATGATCAAACCAGGACATATGCAATGAACAATATTTGATGGTCCAAAGACGACATTATACAAGAAGATTTCTCTGAACCACCCAACGACCTATCCAGGACCTCGCATTCGGGGTTCCGCTGTCCGGTCAGTGGACAGGGGTCGAGGGGGCAGCGGCCCCCGTGGAGGTTCAGGGGCGAACCCCCGAAAGTATTCAGATTTCCAGATCTGTTTATCTTTGAACGACTGCTGTCAAGGAATAAGTATGCTCAAATATCAGAAGAAAGGCGTCATCAAAAGGGCTATTGGTTTTCCTATTTTATTAAAATTATTTTCATATATATTGAGTCTAGGAATACGATGTACACTGCATCGTACTGACAAATAGGCTACCCAAGAAACGTTTTCAAAATACCCTTTTATTTTGAAAACAAGCCCACTTACAAAAATCCAAACTACTTCCTAACGGCTTAAAACAATTTCAAAAGTCCCAAAAATCTATTTGCAAAAACCCTGACAAAACCCTAACAGAACTAGGCCAGAGTTCAGTTATTGGACGTTGTATTTTGAACTTGGTCCTCCTACAGTTACAAATCTTGCCAAGATTTTCTCATAGAGTTCTGCCCTAATTCTGACAGAGTTCTGCCTTTGGAAAAACTATAAATAGAGAAGGATTTCGATCATTTCAACTCACTCATTCACTTTTATATCTTTTCTCTCTAAGCCTACTACTTCTTCCAAAGTATTCTAAAGCTTTCATTTTTAAATCCCAAGCCAGTTACGATCCTCTAGTCGATCTGCCAGTGCGGTACGGTCTAGAAGTTTCAGAGTGATTGTAATCAGAGGCTTGATTGAAGAAAGATACTTCACAATTGAAGTTGGTCGAGTACTTCTGATCAAAGCTCGTGTTGTAGAAGTTGCAAGAACTTCAGATAAAAACTTGTGGTATTTTCCAATAGTGGATTCAACTGGAAGCTAGAGTTCTTCCGACTGGACTAGTCCTCACAAGAGGAAAATAATTATACATCGCCGTTTTTGCGTTTGCTTTCTGATATCTACTTTTCATTTACTTGTGATATATTATCTATGATCTTGCTGCTAACATTTTTAATTAGCTAATTTCTGCTGCCTACTCTATTCACCCTCCCTCTAGAGTATTGCGCTTTACAATTCATTCCTATACCTCCTTCGATCGAAGCACATCTGCAACGGTGGCTCTGAACTGAGCGGCCTGATCGTGCTAAAAGTTTACGAACCTCTGGAAGATCTCTATCAGCTGCGTGCTATCGATTATGATTGTCTGAGGA